>SNQJ01S0038470.1:11476-22939 GCA_010110895.2 Picea sitchensis
CCATTAGTTGTAATTATACCTCCTAGTCTCCTATATATACCAAGGAGACATTTTCATTTGGAATCATCTGGTACTTGAACATTTAAGTGGGGTAAAAGGAGGTTTCCCCCTCGAAGAGGCTTATTATCTGAAATTATCTCTTTTTCAAGACGTTGAGTACTTTTTCTGAGGTTTTTCTATGCTATATTGATATTTGGTTCTTAACATAACCAAGATCTTCCACATCAATATTCAGGACAAGAAGACCAAGATAGATGCTTTGTTCAACTTTGGTTCAGAGGTTAATATCATAGAAACATATCTGGTCAACAATATTGAATTGGAGGTTCATAATAATCCTATCCCCTATCCACTAGGTTGGGTAAACAAGGATGCAAAGATAACGGTAAAGAAATAGTGTAATATTAAATTTTCTATAAGTGTTGATTTTATTGATGAAGTGGAATTGGATGTAGTACCCCTTGATGCATGTGGAGTAGTGTTTGGAATCCCTTACATGTATATGAGGGATGAAATATTCATGTAGAGATCCAAATAATATCAATTTATCAAGGATGGGAATTTCTACATCATCGATGCGCATAAAGGAAAGTCAAAGATCTCACTGGTAAGTGTCAACCAAGACAAGAAGTTGATTATTTCTAGCAAGAAATATGTTTTACTTTTCTTAAGAGAAAATCAGTTTGATGATGATTCAATGAGAGTGAATGCATCCCTATATGGGTGTACTAAAGATTAGAAACATCAGTTGGACGTGTTGCTACAAGAATATATAGGAGTGTTCAAGGATCCTAAAGGGATAATACCCAACAGGGATGTGGATATATAGTTATTTCCAGACTCCTCATTTCCAAATATTAGGTTGTATAGATATTTCATTTTGGAAGAAAATGAAGAGAAGAAACAATTGTAGCAGTTGTTGGAGCAGGGTGTGATTCAACCAAGTACCTCACCTTGTGGATCTCCCATCATAATTGTGCCCAAGAAAGATGGGACATGGAGAATGTGTATAGATTACAACGAATTGAACAGGATTACAGTGAACAATCGGTACCCCCTACCAAGGATTTATGATATTTTGGACCAACTACATTATGCCAAGTACTTCACTAATATATATTTGAAATCAGGATATCACCAGGTACTATTCAAAGAAGATAATACCTAGAAGACTTCCTTCAAGACAAGGCAAGGCTCTTATGAGCGGTTGGTTATGTCATTCAGTCTATGCAACACACTGGCTACATTTATGATACCAATGAATGATGTTTTACGCACTTATCTATATTCATTTGTTATTGTCTATTTGGATAATATATTGGTTTACAGTGCTACATGGGAGGAGCACATGTCACATATTTTGCAGGTGTTAGAGAATTTGAAAAAACATTAGTTGTTTTCCAACCTCAAGAAATGTGAGTTTGCTCAGAAGTGTTTGGTGTATTTTGGGTATGTGATCGGTGGAGAGGAGCTCAATATATATCCCACAAAGATGGAGGCCATCATGAGACAACCAGTTCCTACAAATTTCATTGAATTTAGAATTTTTTGGGGGGCTGAAGTTCATAGCTTCATTTTAAATGGTATCTGCACCACTCTACACCATAACAACCAGTGGTAAGATTTTCTAGTAGGGAAAGAATCAAAAAAAGGCCTTTGATGAGATGAAAATAAAGATTATTTAATCACTAGTGCTCACACTACTAAATTTTCAAAATCCTTTCAAAGTGGAGACAGATGGAAGTGGGGATGCAATGGGATAAGAATTGATGCAAGGAGGAAGGATCATCTCCTATCATTCTGAAGTATTTCATGGGTTGATTCTCAACTACCCTACCTAAGACAAGGATCTCTATGACTTGATACAAGCTGTAAAAAATTGGATGCACCATCTGATGGGAAAGGAGACCATCATGCATATAGATCACTAGCCACAAAGGTATTTGTAGGCCCATCGTAATCTATAACAAACCAAGCATTACAAGTGGATGGGGTATTTACATTAGATTCATCTAGTCATCAAGTATAAGAAGGGTAGCACAAATAAGTTGGAAGACATGCTTTAATGGCCACCCACATCCAATATTACATCCTTGGGAACTCTAATGCACATGAATCCTTTTACGCATGATGCATACAAAGAGGCATACATAGAAGATGAGGACTTCAAGGAGGTGTTTCAACAGCTACAGGGCCAAATTCATACAAAATAAGGGGATGGAAATGATGACTATCATTTCTAGAATGGCTTACTCTACAACCTTGACAATCTTTGTATCCCTAAAGGTGAATGACTACATCTTATCAGAGAGGCTCCTACCTCCAAGGTTGTGGAAACTTTTGGTGTTGGGAAGACAATTTCCAATTTACAAAGGTATGTGTACTAGCATAGAATGAAAGAAGATGTAGAACATTATATTAGAGTATGTATACTTTGTTGTACCAGTAATATCAGTAATAGGAAGCAAGGTCTATACCATCCCTTACATGTACCTACTCAACCATGGGAAATAATTTCCATGGATTTTGTGGGAGGTTTACCAACTACACTAAAGGGACATGACTCTGTATTTGTGGTAGTTGACAAGTTCAGCAAAATGTGCGTTCTCATGCCTTGTAAAAAGACCATCAAGGGACATGAAGAATCAAACTTTCTCTTTGAACAAGTCTAGGTGCACTTTGGGATACTGAGGAGCATCATCTCAAATATGGATACCATATTTCTCGGTGCATTTTGGACTACACTGTGGGAGAAGATGGAAACTAAGTTGAAGAGGTCTACAACATTCCATCCATAGAAATATGGGTAGAAGAAAGTAGTCAATATGAATTTGGTGCATCATTTAAAGGGTTACAATCAGAAGAAAATGAAGACCTGGGATGAAAATTTGATTAATATATAACACTCTTATAATATAGTAGTCCACAATTCTACTAGTAAGTCACCTTTTGAAACTTTCTTTGGGTAATTACCACCTTCACCTTTAGATGTTGTATATGGATAGGAAGGAGGAGTGAGGGAGGACCTAGTAGGAGATGGATTAAAAGTAGATTTTTTTTTGAGAAGATCAGGCATATCCATTTTCAAGTACAAGAGACATTGAAGAAGTCACGGGAAAAGTACAAGGCTAGACATGACCAGCACAAAACATAGAGAACATTTAGAGTGGGAGACATAGTATGTTTATAGTTGAATAACAAAAGGCTACAGGGTCGTAGTAATAAGATCAAGTCTTTATGGTATGGTCCTTTTGAAGTATTATAAAAGGTTGGAGATAATTCCTATAGACTCAGTCTACCCTCATACATGCACATTTACTCAATAGTGAATGTGGATAATCTCAAAATTTATGAGCCTTCCATGTTGGATCAGGAGGAGGAGCAGGTCCTACCTTCCATAAAGGAATTAGAACCAGATGCTCAAAAAGAGTTAGCATAGGACATATTTTTTCAGAAGCGGTTCATAACTACAAGACAGGGACAACATGACCTTCGGAAGATTGGGTTGAAAGGACAACTTCCAAGAAAATCAAAGTGGTACTCCAGGGAGAAGGTAGAAGAAACATTTCCTCACATTGATCAATAAATATTTTGGGGACCAAAATCCTCCCTAAATGGGAAGGTATGATCCATATTAGATCATTATATTACTTTTCATCTATCTCGATCCTTTCAAAGTGGAAAAATTTGGTAGAATCAGCATGCAAGGAAATTTTATCGGCAGGTCCCATTTTGGAAAATTGGGGTCTGGAACCTTTCAGGGCCATTTTGAGGCATCAAATGATATTTTTTGGGTTAATACATTCCCGACATATCTGCAACCCCATGACATTGTTCTACACAATGATACCTTTCCAATGATGCAAAAATCGCATCAAACAAAATTTGTATGCAAAATTTATGCCTCTCATAAGTTGACCTACTATGTTGATCACCATGATACGAGAGGATCCCATGTCAATGCCTATTACTCACACATATGGGGGATAGAAAAATATGTAATTTCAAGAAGATTATGGAAGGTCCAAAACCCTATCACAATTGAGATTTGAGGAAGTCAAAAACCTACCCTTAGATGGCTATCACGCTATGTTAAATATCGGGCCACGAGGAGGAGAAGGGGTTCCATTATTTTTCATTGTATCTTGTTCCATAGCTGAGAAAAAAAATTTAGAGTGCTATTGTGTGAGCATAACATAGGAGGAGATACTCTATAGAATCCATACAAGCTACAGGTCAAGGGAAACTCCATAGAGAGTGCCTCTTTCTTTGTACTTGCATCATTTCTATACCAGAGAAAAGAGAGCAGAGCAACCTCACCTTCTAGTTGGGTTTTCTCCTGTATTGAGTTTCCCAGGTCATATCTTTTGTTTATTTGTGGATAGTGTGATTGTATTTTATTTCTCTCTATTTTCCGCATTTTATCTATTTTCCGCATTTTATCTATTTTATGCATAAACAAAAAATCGGTAACTAAATATTCTGGAATCTAAAGGAATTTAACCTTCATAGTGTATATTTCATCTTTTTTTTATCAAATCTATTGTGACTAACTATTCAAGTGAAATATCCATGGCGGTTTACAAATCAAGTCACATTTCTCCAACAATTTTCAATCAAGTCACATTTCTTTCTCCCATTAATACAAGTTTTTAGATGTTTCTTTAGACATTGTGTTATATGTAATGAAGGATGGTGTTATAGTTGTTATATAATATGATTTGTATAAACTTTGGCATGCCAAACTCTAAGACCATTTCATAGTTGATCATTTTAAATGGATAATAATGTCTACAGATCGCTTGGATATTTTTTGGGTGGTAAATCATCCAAAATATTTTAGTGTGGGAATTGTTTTTAGTTTCTTAGAGAATATATTCTGAAGAACTATCCACTAAATCTTGTTTTCAAATTGTTAACAATTCAGTTAACAAAAATGCATACCTTCACCCCACCACTATGTACACTATCAATCCTCCATTCTTAATGTGCACAACTTCACACTTGGAGAGGGTGAATGGAATAAAAATATACATATGTGCACACCTTCACCCCATCCCCACTACCCACCCTTGAGGATGAAGTTTCACATTTGTAGCACTAACCAATCACCCTCCCTAAGCGTCATGTTGTGCATATGATTGTATTCACTACTCTAAATAAGCATTAAGAGAGGATTTCAATGTAATGTCTATTCATCCACTCTTGGACCAAATATTTTCATGTGACTATTAAGAGGGATGTTGGGGTGTACAATTTCTTGGTCAAATATATAAATGATTATTTGTTGACACCTCTAGTGGTTGACATGTGGTTTCAAATATGCACACTTCCTTCTTTGTTTTACCAAGTCAAGCACACGGAAAATATTATTATTATGGTGGTAATATTGTTTTGATGCCACGTGTAACTCTCTAGTGGCCTAAATGTAATCTCATTGGATATTACCTATGCTCCTATGAGTTTTTAGTCGATATTCCTAATGGAACCACATATAAGGTTGGGAGATAGGTTTGTTCCTACTCCACATATATTTGAGACTTTGAACCTCATTAACACACAAACTTAATTCATTTAATCATGTGTAAATTCAAACACTATCTTAGATTATATGCCATAGTGAATATTAAAGTACAAATATTCCCATATATTATGTGTATTAGGTTATCTCTCATGTATTTCTATATACTATAATATTAACATCATATTAACATCTAATCGTAACATTTATCTATTTTTCTCTTTCGTTTTTAAATTAATTTAGCTGACCTATTTTTAAATTAATTTAGCCGACCTATCTTTAATAAGACAAATCAAATTCATTCTTATTAATAAGAAATAACTAAAATTTTCAAATCATATTAAGAAAGTGTAATTTAATTAACTTGGATTCTCAGTTATTTTTGTTTTCCCATTTTCTTAGTTCATAATTCATGTCATAGATTAAATAACTGAAATTTTCAAATCATATCAAGAAAGTGTAATTTAATTAACTTGAATTCTAAGTAATCTTTTCTTTCCCATTTTCCTAGTTCATTGGATAGACTAAGTGGTGACTCTTTCTTGTCCTTAAACCTTCTTTTCTTAAAATTTATCCCTAAACAATGTTGAAAGGAACACCTCCTTAGGTTTATTCCATTATTTTGTAAGTTAAATCCGTGAGGTACTTTAATTATTTATCTTATCTCATTTATTTTTCTAATATAATTTGATTTTATTGACTGTATTTTTGGTTAAGCTTCAAATTAAATTAAATTAGAGCGATTGTACATTATAAGCCAACACCTTTCTACCAAAATACTTAGGAAAGCAGACTTGCCCGAAGGTGTATAGGTGAGAAACCAAGAAATAACTATCTAATACATGTTCAAATATCAAAAGGCAGGGAATACCCAATGGAAAACCAATCCTTGCTTGGCCCAAAATAAAATGTTTTTTCTACTAAACTGTATGTATAATCTACAAAGAAAAAAACCAATCCTACTTAGGCATAATGTCGATAGACTATATAGAAATATAAAAAAAATTAACATGCAAACTGAAACATGTTCATCCAATGGTTGGTGGTGATGGCATTTCTTCATTGTCATATGTTATAGGGATTGGCACATCCTTCTTACCACCATAGGGCATAGTGGTAATCTCAATGCCTAAATGTCACCCGATAGCTTCCATTCCAGACTTAAGGAGTGAGACCTCATCCTTCGATTCCTCTGTCTCAACCAAAATTATGGCACATTCCTCATCTTTGATTTGAAGGGCTTGTACTACAAACGGGCATATTTTCCAATAAACCTCCACTATCATGCAATATTGTGTATATATAGTGTCGGTGGAGCTAACATATGAATGCCAGTTGGGCTCTTCTTCGTCCGAACTGATGGGCATGCCATTGTCCTTTATTTTTTGCATGGAACCACCCTCCCCTATTTAACATTGGAGAGATGCCATCGAGACCCAGAAATTACTCAATCTTGGGAATGGTGAATATGGAGCCTCTCCCTCTTCAATTCTGAATATTATCCAATGAACCCTATCAAATTTAGCCTTAAGCTTGGGAATGGTGAATATGAAGCCTCTCCCTAGAAAAATTTGAAAATTGGTTACGGTTCGCACGACTCTAATGATTCTCGTAAATGGACAACCTAGATGATCATAACTCAAATACCTTGGCGAAGGGCTCAAATTTCTGCCCCATTATTGGATTCTATGCCTAGATAACCTGCAAAAATGTGGAGGAGCTTCCCTTGATGTTTTCAGAAGAATCCCCCATGATATATCATTGAGCCTGGGTTCCTTTTTGAGGCCCCATCGAAGTTTAGCTTGATAAAATATTTTTAGGGATGTGTCCATTTTGTTAGACTGACACTGAAGTGGGGTCAAGGCATAGATGTCCCTAGAGAGTGGGACAGTTACAGTTGCCCACTATCCAATATTCTTTTCTCCTCATTGCTACATTTTAAATCTTTAGTTGTCCACACAATTAGCCTTAAGGTTTCCTGAAAGTCACTTTCGATCATGTTCTAGATTAGACTGGTCATGGAGGTTGTATCTTGGAAAATTATGTGATTCCCCTACTTTCACACAAACCATATCATAAAACCTAGACTAAGTTTTCAGATCCTATTAAGAATCAGGTTGTGAAAGGGAGTATGTCTCCATGAGTGTAGAGTTTAAATGATAGATTCCATGTTCAAATATGTTTTTCTAAAGAAAATCCCCCCCTGGTCCTAGAAGAAAGAACTATAATGGAAATAACCATGAAGATGGTCCATTGTCTCCTCATGATCATGACATAGAAAACAGAGTGATAACCTGATGAAGCCTCTGGGCCAAAGGTTTTCCCAAGTCGGAATGTTGTGGTGGAGAACCTATGGAGGAACATTGAGAAATTTGGTCTAAGGTTGGAGTGCCAACTTTTGGTCCACATGTCCTCCTTTTGAAAAAGGTGATACCCGGCTTGAATGTGGCAAGCCTCTTTGACTATAAAAGTGTCAGAGGTGGAGTAGCCCAACTGCAGGATGTTCGACCCTATTTTTCTGTTAATTTTCCTCTTGATTAACTCGGATAATAGTGGATGGATGTTCCAAGTAGAATCAATGACTATATCTTTCAAGGTATTTATCCATGTATTCCATTGGTCATTAGTAGCATTTTTTTTCAAGAAATTGGAGGAAGAAATAGGCGGGGTAGAGTAGAGGCAAGTTTGAGCTCATTCAATTCTTTCATATTGCTCAACTACGAAAGTTGTTCCCATGAGTCATCCCATAAAAATGCATCACAACCATCACAGACCTCCCAAAAAAAATGGTTCCATATCAGTGATTTATGTTGCCATCCTACATTCAAGATCGTGGATCCCTTGTAGTTCCCATTCATCTCAATCAGATTTTGTTTGTCCCTATCTGGTGCATATTTCTCCTTCCATAATCTGGCCCATAAGTCCTAGCCATTATTTATCCATATCCACTAGATTTTCACTCCTATAACCTTAGACAATATGTCTGAATCCTTGATTCCCATATCTCCTGCCACTTTTGGCAAGCATAGGGAGTCCCAAGCAACCATGGCCCATTTTTTTTATCTCCCTTTCCTTGCCAAATAAATTTTCTTTGGAGATTCATGATTTTATTAATGATTTTTTTTGTGGCAACTAATGTTGAAAAAAGATATAAAGGTATGTCTTGGAGAACATATTTGAGTAAGACCAATCAGGTAGTGATTTTTAAGGTTTAGAAGGTCCAAGAAGCAAGTCGAGATTCAAGACTGGAAAGAAGGTCACTCCATGAATACTGTCATAGGGATTTGTCAGTGAGGGTAACACCTAAATATTTGGATGGAAAGGGGATCCTTTGGAAGTGAAGCTCTCTTGCAATGTTCATCTAAATTCTATAGCGGGCATTAAAGAAGAATATTTGGGACTTATGCCTCGATAAAGTCTTCCATAAAGTATTCCAAAACTTTTTTGATGGCTTGTGCCTCCCGAACTGAGGGGGTGCCCATGGTCATCATGTCATCAACAAATTGGTTATGAGATAGGGGAGGATTAATTTGGTGGAGAGTCAAGCCTCAAATAGCGCCTGCACTGATTGTTTCCTTGATGTGGTGGCCCATATATTCATCCATAGAATAAAGAGAAAGGGTGACAAGGGGTCACCCTATCTGATGCCTTTGGAAGGTGTGAAGGTAGTCGAAGAGGAGCCATTGACAAGAATGGAAAATAAGGTTGAGGAAGTGAGTGACATGACCCAATAAACCTAGGTAGGATGAAATTTGAATGCAAGAAGAATTGTTTTGATGTAGTTCCAGCTAAGTTTGTCAAAGTATTTTGACATATCAAGTTTATTAAGCATGCCAGGGGTTTTGGTAAGATTTAGAGAATGAATAGATTCATGTGCTAGAAGCATGTCAAGAATTTGTCTTCCTTCCACATATCTCATTTGCTCAAGAGAGATGAGTTGTGGAAGAAAAGGGTTGAGTTTCTTTTCCAGGGCCTTGGTGATTATTTTATATATGACATTACAAAGAGATATAGGCCTAAAGTTTCACATATTGGAGGTATTTTTGTCCTTAGGTATTAGCATAAGGAAAGTGGCGTTGAGAGCAAGGAAAATTCCTATGGTATGTCTAGACTCCTAGACAATATACCAAACTTTGTCTTTAATAAAATGAGAGCAATAATGAAAGAAATCAATGGTGAACCCATCATGTCCCGGAGACTTACCAGGGGGCATGCTTTGGACAACTTGTTCAACTTCCTCTAGAGAAAATGGTCAAAGGAGAGCTTCATTGTGATTTGTAGTGACCAGTTGAGGAATATGTTGTGTAATTTTGGCGATGGTCATTGAGCGGTCCGTGAGAGGCTCCATCATGAGATACCTGTAGTAGGAAACAAGTTTCACTTGAATATATTGGTGTTCAGTTATTTTTTGCCCGTGGGAATCCTATAGGTGGACTATGTTTTTGGTATGTCAGCAATTAATCATGGAGTTGTGAAAGAAATTTTTGTTTTTCTCACCCTCCCTTAGAAACTAGACCCGATATTTTTTATGCCAAAGGACCTCCTCTTGGGCATATCTCTATTCAAGTAGGGTGTTCATATTTTGCTCCTCCCTTTCCATTTCGTCCTTCTAAACTTGGAGGATGATATGTTGTTGGAAAATTTCCATTGTTTATTCCAAATCTTTCTTGGCTTGAAAGACGTCCCCAAAGGTGGTCTTGTTCCAGTTCCTAAGTTTGATCTTGAGCCTCCTTAACTTTTGTTGAAATTGGTACATGAGGGTTCCTCCACCAATTGTTGCCTCCTTCCACCAATATTCAATGTTTATTTGGAAATCAAGATATTGGAGCCAAAATATTTCAAAATGAAATGGTTTTTTCTAGGGCAATCCTGCTATACCCAAGATTAGACTAATGGGCCAGTGGTCCAAGCCTATCGAAGGCAAGATATTCGCTTCAATATTCCACCCAATGGTCATGAGTGGTTATGATATGAGGAATTTATCAAAGCAACTTGAAATCTGATGAGTGATGTTTTGTTTGTTGTTCCAAGTATAAATTCCATTGATTGTGCTAATGTCAACCAGTCGAAGGGAGTGAATAAGATGGAAGAAGGCTATGTTGTTAGCGTCTAGCCTCTTGAGTCCTCCCTTCTTTTCTTCCAATGAATTTATCATATTGAAATCCCCATCGAGAACCAAATGGTGGTCACCTACTATTTTTCTCAAATGTCTGATGCCCTCTAAAAATATCAATTTTTCATGTAGTACAAGTGGGTTGTAAACATTTGTAACAAAACCCACTATGTTCAAACCAATGATTCATAATTTCACTGTCAAAGAATGTTGGGTGGAAAAGTAGTTATGAATAATTATCATGTCATTGTTCCAGGCCATGTCCATACCTCCTACAAAACCATGCACATTTAGTGCGACCACAAATTTACAATTACTCTAGATTTTGAGTAATATTGAGTGTGCTAACGAGACCACACACTTGGTCTCCTAAAGAAAGAGAATGTTAGGGTTATCATCCTTTATCTTGTTTCATAATAGTTTGTACTTATTCTTACCATTCAATCCTCTCATATTCCATGAAGCTATCTTCATTGGGAACAATGGGGGTGGAGAGGTGGGAATATCCTCGAGAAGGGTTGAATCTACATTGCATTAATCATGTAAGATTTTGCTTCTTAAAGTACTTGCATGTTGATTTTTCTGTTAGAAAAGAAGGACCGTGGAGAAATAAAATAAAACAAATGTGGAAACAAAACACAAAAGATACACAATACAAGAGAGAAACATATTTACGTGGTTCACCTAGTGTGGGCTACGTCCACCAGAGAAATTGTCAGGTCCTTCCTTTATTATTATCCAGCAAATGAAGGGATACAACCTACAACAAAACCCATTGTAACTTCCTCTTCTTTCTCTCACAGTCTCCTCTCTTAGAATACAATACTCG
>SNQJ01S0038470.1:24429-42003 GCA_010110895.2 Picea sitchensis
ACATTGGTTGAAATATATATCTTTAATTAATCATAAAAATATCAATATGAGTAGTCACAAATAAATAATGTTTTTTATTAAGATAATAATTAGTTGATTATAATATGAAATAGAATATTAAACATGAATTTGGTTAATTAAAAAATTATTATAATAATATTTAAAATGTTTCATCAAAAAATTATTATAATAATATTTAAAATGTTTCATCTATAACCTAATTCATATATCTTTAATTAATCTTACATTGATTCAAAGATATATCTTTAATTAATCAAACATCAATAAATATTAGTAGAGACAAATAAATAATTTTTTTTTATTAAAATAATAATTAATAATTAATTGATTATAATATGAAACTGAATATTATAAGAAAATTGATGGGTTAATTAAAAAAATATTATAATAATATTTAAAATGTTTAAGGGATAATCCAATTCATATATCTTTAATTAATCTTATATAAAATTGATTGGTTAATAAAAAAGTTATTATAATAATATTTAAAATGTTTCATGGATAATCCAATTTATATATCTTTAATTAATCTTATATTGGTTGAAAGATATATTTTTAATTAATCATGAAAATATCAATATCTTTTATTATTTATAATATTATAAAAATTTGATTGGTTAATTATAAAATTATTATAATAATATTTAAAAATACTTATAGTAAAATAATTCCATCCCATCTTTATTATTTTTTATTTAAAATTATAAATATTTTATAAAAATAAAAATAATAAAATAATTACACCTCATCTATATTATTTTTCATTTTTCATTTATAGATATTTTATAAAAATATAAATAATAAAATTTTTAATCTGTATATTCTATTTAAAACACTTTTATACAACATTAAAAAAAAATCAATCAATAAATAAAACTTATTATTATGAACATAAAATCTTACATTGAAAATTTACCATGTGTATGAACCATATTCCCACCCAGCTAACCTACCTTATATAAAAAATATTTCATAGAAAAGTATACTTAACTCTAAAATCAAAATGAAAAAACCCATTTATTCTATTGCCTCAAAGTTTTACATTTATGAACTAATTATCCATAGTTTGAAAAGGAGGACAAACTTAGGGTTTATGTTAACCTTGCGAGGCCAAGTTCTCCAGTATGGAGGCTATTAGGGGAAGGTTCCCCTTCGTACAAGGAAGGGACGACGCTGAATAAATTTGTGAGAAGCCAACCTAGCAAACCGAATATGTTTACCAGATCCTAAGGTTTTATTCTTGGAACCTCTCAGTAACGGTCGGGAAATGCTTTGACGAAGATGGGGAAATGTGCGACATTATAGTATTCCCAGCGAAAAACGTCCCCGAAGTCATTTTGGGTGCCTAGAAAATGCACATTGAAAACCAAGGAAATGCCTGTATGCAAGAATTGTTCTAATAACATACACAACCCAAGTCCATTACGTGAAGGATCATGCAATCATTAGAAAATTTATCGGGGTGGCCAAATGAGTGAGATCTAATCAAATGGGTCAAACATGGGTGGAAACCAAAGGCCGGGTTGACTTCAAACTTGGTTCTAAGGGTTTTTTCACAACCATATTCCAATCTCTCGAAGATGGGGACCAGATATTCCAAAGTGGGCTGTATTTTTTTGGTTTGATGGGCCTACACATGTGATATTGGATTTAGAAGTTTTGTTCAGAAAAAGAGAGGATTTTACCTATGTGTCCGTTTGGATTAGGTTATACTCCTTTGGATTAGGTTATACTCCTTTCCCTAGTAATACTAGGGAGAAATTCTTGTTGGCATTGCCAACACCCTCAACACTTTTGTTAAAACTAATAGGCTACCAAACATGGATGCTACACGACCTATGCACAAATATGTGTTTACATGAATGTTTCTCAGGCTATCCTAGAGTCCATTCACCTTTCCCATTGGGACTTAGACTGGATATAGACTCTAGATTATGAACACATTCCCTTCCGATGCAAAAGATGTTACCAACACGACCATCTGTATTGGGAATTCCCCATGACTGTCACTCCAAAGAAAACCCCTTCAGGGGAAGCCAAGGATGGAGATGGTTTTACCAAGACTCAAAATGGGAGGAAAAAAAACAACAATAAGAAGCAGGCACCAAGTGGGGAGAAAAAATGCACAACAAGTTCAAATCCCTTTGCGATTTTCGAAAATGTTCCTGAGGAAAATCCTATTGGAAAATTGGTTGTCAATGATGTCGACTCTAGAAGAAGCCCCAAAGCAAGTTTGGAAGCCTCTAGAAGTGATGGGTGTATTTGAAGAAGTATCTAAAGTGGTCCCCTTATGGGATATCTTTAAGCATGGCCCTCATGGGAAGACACTTTGAAGAAGTCTACAAGAAGCCCAGGAAATATGGTTAAGTGGTTAAAAATCCCTGAAGGTGTGGCCATGGAGCCCAAAGTTGATTGAAGAGAAAGAGTATGAAGGACATTGCAAATGCATGCAAAACATCCTTTGATTGATAGTCCTCATCAAGATGTCTCCATCAGTAGGTGGCACGCCATGTGGTTCCTCACGATTGAAGAGTTATTCTCTCTTAAGGATAAATTCTTGAAGTATGGTCAAGAAGCCTCAGATATAAGGTCAAAAAATTATAGGTTGTCCACAAAGTCAAGTAAAGGAGAAAAAGTTGTTGCAAACAAAAAGTTACAAGTCGACTCAAGGTCAAGTAAACAAGGTGCTTGGAAGGGTATAAATACACATTAAGAACCTCTCATTTTCATCATTCAATGTTGTGATCTCTTAGCACAATCTTGGCAACAAATTTTAGAGGGGAGATGAAGCAAAGAAGGGAGAAATTCCAAGGGAAGATTAAGTCTTGTGATGATGTGTTCTAAGGTATGTTTTTTAAAGGTCATCTTACCATTTTTTCTATAATTTGTTTTCTAGAATGATTCAGAGAGAAAAATTTGGAGGATGTTGAGAAGACATATCAAGGTACCTTTGGTACTAATTTAAGCTTCTAGGGAATTTCACTTTTGGAGATACACTCTGTGGAAGATAAGTTTTTTTACTAGTCCTGTAACTAGTCTCAAACAGGTGTTCCAGGTAAAACAATCATAACTTCTTCATAGAGGATCCAAATCTTGTGAGACAAATTGCATTGGAAAGAGTACAGTCTATAGTATTTTTCCATGAGTTTTAGAATCAAATATCAAATATTGAGTGTGTGACATGTTGTACAAGTTCTCTCTCTAGAATAAGCCAAAATTCAAGAAGGTCTGCCATATTCACTATATCTCCTTTTTCAGTGATGTGTCAAGGAGCGAAAATTTGAGGAATTTCAGAGAAAATATCAAAGAATATTGGGTACAAGTTTTAGACATTGATTCATTATAGGTATAGAGTTATACTTGTTGAAAGTTAGGGTTTGTGACTAATCCATAAACTAGTCCCAAATAGGTGTTCAAGATAAATTTAATAAGTGATGTTGGGGTTTATATGTGGACCCATGTGGACCTAGGATATTTATGTGGACCTAGTGTATAATTAGACCCAGGTTAATGATGTTGATTTATCAACTATGGTGTATCTAGTTTTGATTATGTTGATATATTAATGGTGGTGGATCTAGTTTTGATGATGATGATGTTGATGTATCAATTTTGATGATGATACATTAGTATCAATGATAGTGACAATGAAATTTTTTGTTGATGATGTATCAATATCAATGATAGTGACGGTGACAGGTTTTGATGATAATGTATTAGTATCAACGAAAGTAATAGTGACATGTTGAGTCTCCATTTATATTTTAGGGAGGAAGGAAGGGGTAAGGAAAGGGGGTTGGAGACTCCTTCCAGTTGGTGTTGGAGAATACAGGGAGTCATAAATTCCCTCAGGTTGGAGCTTATAAACAAGGGGGTTGGAGCCACCTTCCAATTGGTGTTGGAGAATATAGGGAGTCATAGCTTCCTTTAGGTTGGATCCTGTAAACTAGGGGGTTGGAGACTCCTTCCAGTTGGAGCTGGAGAATTTAGGGCTTTGTATCTTCCTTAAGGTTGGAGCCTATAAATCAGGGGGTTGGAGCCTCCTTCCCCTTGGTATTGAAGAATCTAGGGAGTTGGAGCTTCCTTTAGGTTGGATCTTGTAAATAAGGGGCTGGTGCCTCCTTCCAGCTGGTGCTAGAGAAGTTTGGATGCTGGTGCTTCATGTGAATGTAATATTCAAGATATACATTAAGAAGTGTTTTGTGGTTTTCTCCCATTTGGGTTTCCACGTAAATCTCTTGTGTATTGTGTATCTTTGGTTATATATTGATGATAACTTGAATGAAATCATAAGAGATAAATTGTTAATGTCATAAGTGATACATTGTTGATAACTTAATGTTTATAGGTTGTGGTTGAAAATGGTAAAAAGTGCTCAATACTAATTCACCCCCCCTCTCAGTATTGGTGAATATTCCAATAATTGGGATCAGAGCATGTCCTTCAGAATTGGTCTAACCACTCGAAGGTAGATCATGAAGTGCACAGATAATGGAACACTAGTATTCGATGGTCAACACTATGAGATATGGAGCAAAATGATGGGATTATTTTTAGAGGCACATAGTTATGATGTCTAGTACTCAGTTGTTATATGATACACCGCTATAAAGAAACCTCCAAAGACTTCATCCAAGAACGAATTAAAAATGAACAACAAAATAACAATGGATTCCATCATCCACGGATGGGGTGCCACATAGAACAGGGAGGACACGTGGAGACGAGCTGGGCATGGCCATAAATACTAGCCACCATCTCCCATCTCCTCATCATTAAGATGGGAGCGAACTCGAGAAGCCAAAACCAGAGGACGAGGCCTCTCACGTGAGTGAAGAGGATGGAGAACCAACACACTAAGGGCATAGCCTTAATGCCCATGGTTGTCACAGTCACCTTCATCCTTATCAGCCACTCTAATGGTTATGCAATGCATTTGGGAGCTGAGCGGACAAAGGATGAACCTTCAAAGTGCTGGTGCAGAAACACTTACCCATTTGGCATTTTGGTTATAGCTCTGCTCCTCTACATGCCGAGAGTAAGAGGACGACCTCGCAAAGGCGCTGCGTGGTATGCATTTGACTCCCGTAGAAAGAGGTAGAAAATTTTTGAAAGAGCGTTGGCTATGGCGCGCACAAGGAGAACCAGGAAGCCTTGGATGCCTCCCACGGCTTATGTGGAGGAGATTGTTTCGGATGAACCCATCCAGGTTCCTCCGACACATCTCCTCTTCACTGTTCCCGATAATTGGGATCCCCCCACTTGTTTCGTGGATGAAGCCAAGCCTCGGGATCTAGTAACGATGCACCGTCACAGGAACATGACCCAACAATGGAACACACAACTTGCTACGTTGAGGAAGAATTCATGGGAAACACCAAAGAAAGGGAAAATTCAACAAGCAATGAATTTTCAGAGGAAGCGACTCAACAGGACGAGCAGCAAGGACAGCAAGGCGGTAGAGAAAATGAAGAAACGGAGGGTAGTGGTGTATAGAAGCCAATTCCCCTCTCCTCCGCTCAGGAAGAATGGCAGGACCAACCTCCACTCCTCCACCCGAAGCACCTGGAACTGATCTTTAACACACACAACATGGTGGACGACCAAATCTACAGGGCCCTCCAACTCAGCCAACGCCTCGACATGATGTATGCTGCATACTCCAACACGCCTCCAAGCCAACAATTCCCTACGTGCGCACAACCTTTCGCGCTTCCAGCCAGATGGGGAAAGAATGACGAAGTCGATGAGGACACCAGGTAACTGGCTCTATGAGTGTTCATAGTTAGAAATTTTATTTTGTTTCGAACTAGAGCTCTAGCTCAGTTAGACTATCATTACAAATTCAATAGTAAGCTAAGGAACAGTCTGAAACTAATGGCGGCCATACGTCCTAGATTCCTTTGGGAAGGACAGATGGCAGCCTGGTTCTTTTTGTGTGAAAATAAGTGGCATGGGACAGCCAGTTGCCTCGATTTCCTTTTTAGGCGGGACATCTGGCACTCCAATAGACTTTGTAAGCTTGCACTTTTAATATAACAGGATCCTCCCTTTTTTACTTAGAAAAAAAAAAAACAATGGATTCCATCATGGATGGATTACCTGATTCGTTAAAAGTCAAAATGGGAAAATTTTCATTAGCCAAAGAGCTTTGGGATAAGTTACATAATATCTACTATAAGGAATATCTCCTTGCGATCACAAATCTAGAGCAGGTTGATCAAGATAAAGAGGATGTTGAAACAAAACAAGAAGAAGGAAACTCATCAAATCAAACAGATTCATAAGAAGATGATGAAGAAGGTGAAGTGGATCTTGAGGCAAAACTAATAAATGTTTTATGTGAACTAAAAAGAAAAATGAAGGAAAACAAGGCTCTCAAGGAAAAATTGCTCAAGATAAAAAAGGTTTCTCAAAGCCCTAACAAAAATTATGAAGACATACAACAAATTATCATAAATCTTAAGGTTCACTGGAAGAAAACAAAGTGATTGAAAAAACACTCAAAAAAATGTTGAAGAAAAAAATGTTTGGAAGCGGAAATAACATCACTAAGATAGGACGCAAAGAAGAGAAGAAATTTTGACAAGTCTTCTTGAGGAAATATATGAGAACTTAAACAAGCTTGAAGCAAAATTTAGTCAACAAAAAAGGAATATTTGAAGAAGAAATCATTTGGTCTATTTTTTTTCCGAAATTTGTTTTGTTTTCAATTGAAGTCTTTCTTTGAAACGTGTTAACTGGGCATCATTCTGAAGGCTTTGATTATTTATTTTGTAGTGCCTTTAAAGGCATGATCCTCTTTCCAATAATTAAACTTACTCTACTACTACAATAATTTATTCTCATAATCATCCATAGGTATGTTCAATGCTTTAA
Source organism: Picea sitchensis (assembly GCA_010110895.2). Classification (NCBI taxonomy): domain Eukaryota; kingdom Viridiplantae; phylum Streptophyta; class Pinopsida; order Pinales; family Pinaceae; genus Picea; species Picea sitchensis. The sequence continues at coordinate 31,330 of SNQJ01S0038470.1, forward strand.
ATATAATAGCTCATACTTTCCATCTTTCAGAAAATTGAAGTCCCAACCATAATGAAAGTGAACATATATTTTTTCATTGAAACCAATATCTCGCGTAATTGAAATTCGCACCTCACTTTCACTTTCATTTTGTAAAGTTTTGCATAATTGAAATTTGCATCTCACTTTCACTTTCATTTCCAAAGTTTTTAGGGGATCATAATACTACCATTTTTCAGTTTTTTTTTTTAAGTTTTTCTTTTGCAAGTTTTCAAGTTTTCGCATTTTTCACTAGAATTGAATGAAATAGACAATATTTCAGAAAAGAGCCAAACCATATAACATTTAGACTATAATATTTAAATATTATATATCCACAAGTTTGAATTTGTTAAAAACCTTTTAAAACTTTAACTTGTAGTTCTTGAATTTATTAAAAAGACTTAGAAAACTTTAAGTGAATCAATATATTTGAATTTTGTAATTCTTTAAAGTAATAGTGATGTTTTTATCCATGTTTCATGGTTAATCTAATTCATATATCTTTAATTGATCTTACATGGGTTGAAAGAGATATATTTAATTAATTATTAGCATATCAATATTAGTAGCAACACATAAATGATGTCTTTTATTAATTATTATTAGTAGCAACAAATAAATAATGTCTTTTATTAAGATAATAATTTATAATTAATTGATTATAATATGAAATTGAATATTATAAAAAAATGATTAGTTAATTAAAAAATTATTATAATAATATTTAAAAATACTTGGAGTAAAATAATTTCATGTTATTTTTTTATTTGATTTAAAATTATAAATTATTTTATAAAAATATAAATAATAAATTTTTTAATATGTATATTCTTTTTGAAATATTTTTATATCACATTAAAAAAATCCAATCAAGAAAAAACGTTATTATTATAAACATAAAATTTTACATTGAAAATTTACCATGTTTATGAATCATATTCCCACCGATTTAAAGATACATTCTGAGTGGGCCTAATGGTTAAGAACATGTGTTTCCTCCTAAGAGGTCACAAGTTCAAATCCAGAGGGGGGTAGGGTATGTATACCTCCATAGACTTTACCAGTCAAATCGTTGGGTGGTGGGGGTCCGTTGTCCCACAAACAAAGGGGTCTCATACACCAGTTTGGTGTCTAGCTTGGTCGTGACCTTAAAAATAGATTATTATTATTATTATTATAAAAAATATTTCATTGAAAAGTATACTTAACAATAAAATCGAACTTAAAAACCCCATTTATTCTAGTGCCTCAAAGCTTTACATTTATGAACCACATTATCAGTATTCTGAAAAGGAGGAAAAACTTAGGGTTTTTGTGAAGTTTGTGAGGCCAAGTTCTGAATATCACCTCCAGTATGGAGGTTATCAGGGGGAAGGCCCCCCTTGGTACAAGGAAGTGATGATGCATAATAACTTTGTGAGAAACCAACCTAACAATTTGAATATGTTTGCCAGATCCGAAGGTTTCATTCCTGGAACCTCTTAGCAACAACTAGGCAATTCTTTGATAGAGATAGGGAAAAGCATGGAATTAGACTATTCCCTGTGAAAAACAACCCCAGAGTCATCTTGGGTGCCTGGAAAGTGCATATCGAAAACCAAGGAAATGCCTTCATACGAGAATCGTTCTAATAACATAGGAAACCTGAGTCCATTACATGAAAGGTCATGCAATCATAGGAAAATTTATCAGTGTTTTTCCAAATGAGTGAGATCTAATCAAATGGATCAAACATGGGTGGAAGCCAAAATGTTAGGTTGACTTGAAACTTGGTTCTAAGGGATTTTTCAAAACCATCTTCCATTCTCTTGAAGATGGGGACTGGATATTCCAAAGTGGGATGTATTTTTTTGGTTCGAAAAGCCTACACATGTGATATTGGACTTACAAGTTTTTTCTGGAAAAAGAGAGGATTTTACCTATGTGTCATTTTGGATTAGGTTACACTCCTTTCTCTAGGAATACTAGGAGGAAGAAATTCTTGTTGGCATTGCCAACACCCTGGGAATCTTTGTTAAAACAAGACAGGCTACCAAATAGGCATGATACACGACCTATGCACAAATTTGTGTTTACATGAATGTTTCTCAGGTTATCGTGGAGTCCATTCATCTTTCCCACTAGGACTCAGACTAGATCCTAACTCTGGATTATGAATACCTTCCCTTCTGATGCAGAATATGTTGGAAGATTGGTTGTTGTCATTGATGTCAACCCTAGTCATGGGTTTTGGACCGCAAGATTGATAAATGTATTTGGACATGCAGAACAATGCACATGCATATACAACACCCATGAATGGATAGTATACATCATGTTGTTTCCGGTGGTATGTGGCACGTCACGTGGATCCTCATGGTTGAGGAGAAATGAATTTTTGAAGATGACAAAGTGAATTGAAGAAGGAAGTACATGTAGGCCACGAAGATAATTAAAGAAAATAGTACAAAATAAAGAAAGTGTCAGGTTGGCCCTAATGTTAAAATGAAGTGACATAAATGGTATGACAAACATCCGTATACATTCATTTTGATACAAGTCCTCATTTGAGGAGGAAATAGAAGTAAAAGAGGTGGATTCCCGAGGGAGGATGAAGTCTTTTGGGGATGTGTTCTAAGGTATGTTATTTTCAGGTCCTTAATACCATTTTGCTATAAATGTTTTATAGAACGATTCAGATGTTGGAAATCTCTATGGTATTGAAGACATATCGAGAATTTCTGGCAAAATTTCAGCTCTTGATTACGCTATAGTATGGAGATACACTCTGTGGAAGATAGGGTTTGTGACAGGTCTTGAAGCTAGTCAATAAGCAGATGTTCCGGGTAAAAAGTCCTGCTTTTAGCTCATACAGAATTCAAATGAAGTGGGACCACTTCCATTGGAAAGAACTTGAGTTTCTTGTGTAATACGAGTTTCAGAATCAGATGTTAAATATTAGTAGTGGGGCATGCTGTACAAGTTGGTCTTCTGAATAGACCAGAATTGAATAAAGTCTACCATTCTTTCTATAACCTCTTTGGAAGGTCAGGAGTGAAAATTGGAGGAGTTTCAGAGGAATACATTGGAGTAATATTATCTACTAGATGAGAGTACTCCAGGAATTGAAGAATTACAGAAATTGAAAAAGTCTGGGGAAACATTATCGGGTTTTATGTGATGATTGGTTGATGGTGATGATTTAATGTAAAGTTTATTATCTCATATATTGTGGGTGGAAGGAAGGGGAAAGGATGGAGTTCAAATCTCTCTTGTGTGGAGGATTGTATCTTCCTCTTGGAGGTTTATCCCTCCCTTTACATTTAGGCTGTAGCTACCTTTGGAAGTCATTACTTCCCTTAAGCAATATTGTTTATTTCTCATATAATGTGCATGGTGTATTGTTGTGTATTTGTGTAACTCTTATACTATTGTTCATTTCTCATTTGATATAATTGAATGGTTTTAAGTATAAGTTGAAAAAGGTTTAAATTGTACTTGATACCGATTCACCTTCCTCTCAGTATCAACAATTGTCGGAAGCGAGTTACATGATTCTGATTTAACCAACTTTGGAAGGAAGATCCTACTGAGAAATGGAAGACAACATTCAAATGAGAGTTCCACCATTTGATGGAAACAATTTTTGAATACTGGAAAATAGAATAGGCTTTACTTGAAAGCTCTTGGGGTAGATGTTTGGCTCTGATTTGCTTGAGGATACAATGCTTTAGAAGAAACCAAAGGCTGCGACTCGAGAAAGGAAGCAAAAAGGAACATTAAATTGGCAATAGATACCATCTGGATGGATTGATAAGATTCATGAAATCAAGGTGGGATCATGTGCATCAACAAAAGAGATTTAGGGGTACAAGACCTTTATGCAAGGGAAAGTAGAAGAAGAAGAAGAAGAAAGAAGTTGAAGAGATTACAGCATCTTAAATTTCAAAGAAGAAAATATAGGTCAATTCTTTTTGCTTTAATTGTGAAGGAGTAGGACATGTTGAATTTGAGATGTCTTCATCCAAAGGTTGAAAGAGATGACAATGAAAGAGAAGAAAATCATGAAGTAGAAATGATTCAACAAGAGAAGATGAGAATCTTAAAAAGGTGAAGCATGTTGAGATTGAAAATATATGGCTAAGAACCCAGCTTAGAAAACTAAGAAGTGAATTTGTTAGTTTTGAAAAGACAGTTGTAAGATTAAGGAAACAATTAGAAGACTTTCATAAATAAGAGAATAAACCATTTCCTTGAAAGCTATTTTCGAGAAGAAGCAAGAAGAATAGCAGTAAAGAAGGTCCAAATAAAGAAGAAGAAGATTGTGAAACTTGAACAAGAAGTTGTCTCATTGAGGGAAGAGCTTAAGAAACTCTCAAGTGCCAAAAAATTACTTGAATCTTGGATGCATGGGTGAAACTTCATTACCAAAGAAGATGCAAATATCAACAAGAAGGTTGAAGAAAGAGCTACATAGGCAGGTTGATGAGAAGTGGACCCGGGATACCATAAATAGAATGATTACAAAGAGATGGATATCAAGAAGACCTCCCTGCACCTTCAAAGAATCAAAGAAGCTTCAATCGTTATGAAGGAAACTCTGAGAAGAGTATATCACGAACCTAGATGGACTACATCACAAGAAAGGTCACATACTCTAGGTATCAAAATTTCTTTCTTGGTCATTGTTATACTTGCAAAAATTTTGGACATAAGGCAATTAATTGAGAATCAATGAAAGGAACAAATATACAAGAAACATGAATGGTGTAAGCTTGAAGATATGGAAATAATCATGGATTTGTCAACATAAGTTATAATTCATTTTACCCATTGATGGGAAAAAAATATTGTATTCTACAAATATGCACAATTATCTTGTTCACAAAGCATGAGATTGTGATATATGAATGAAGATGTTCCTATGCCAGCCTGATGTATGGAGAAAGAGATTCCAAACAATGAAGATTATTAGAATAGCATTAACAGCTGAAGAATGTAAAGAAGAAGATAGATAAGTACATAGACAGTGGATGTTCTTCACACATGACCGGGGGATCAAGACAAATTCATTGGCTTGAAGAGAAAGGGTGGCAATGTTGTATTTGGAAATGACTCATCTACCAAAAATACTTGGAGAAAGTGTAGTAGAACTTGGAAGAAAAATGTAAAACAAAAGAATGTCCCTATTGGTTGAGACTTGAAGCATAATCTACTCAGTATTAGTAAAATGTGAACAAGGATACACTCTCGTTTGACTCAAGAAAATGCAAAATCAGAGAAAATAATTAGGGAAGATTGGTTGCATGCAACAAGAGACAGAAAAACATATACATCCCTGAACTGTGAAAGAGAGAGAAGATAGAAGCCACATAAAAGGATTACAAGGAGAAAAAAATCCCAAAGACCAAAATAAGGATGAAGTGATATTGAGTGCCACATGTTAGAGAACAATCCCAAAGAAGAGAGTTATTTTCCATTAAACTTAGGGGAAAGACATACCCTTTTCCATTGATGTCAAAAGGGGATATAAATTTGGATCATGATTATAGGGGGAGCTTGAGCATAAGTGTTTCCATCAATTACAAAGGGGAAGTGTGGAAGATTGGTTGTTGTCATTGATATCAACCCTAGTCATGGGTTTTGGACATGAGATTGATAAAGGTATTTTGGACATGAAGGACAATACATGCATATACAACACCCATGAATGGATAATACACATCATGTTATTTGTTTCCGGTGGTATGTGGCACGTCATTGGATCCTCATGGTTGATGAGAAAATGAATTTTTAGAAGATGACAAAAGTGAATTGAAAGAAGGAGGAAGTACATGTCAGCCCTGAAGATAATTAAAAAGAAAAGAATTACAAAATAAGAGAAAGTGTCAGGTCAGACCTAATTAAAATAAAAGTGACATAACTGGGTATAAATAAACATCATTATACATTCATTTTGATACAGTCTAATTTAAGAGGAAATAAAGTAAAGAGGTTGGATTTCAAAGGGATGAAGTCTTTTTGGGAATCGTTCCTAAGGTATGTTATTTTTAGGGTCATATTACCATTTTGCTATAACATTTTTTTCTAGAATGATTCAGATGGTGAAATCATTATGGTATTGAGAGAGACATATCAAGGTACCTTTGGTAAAATTTCAGCTCTTGATTCACTATAATTATGGAGATACACTCTGTGGAAGATAGGGTTTGTGACTGAGTCACAGAAGCTGGTCAATAAGGTGTTCAGGTAAAACAATCATAACTTCTTCATACATAATCCAAATTTAGTGGTACCACTTCCATTGGAAAAATTAAGTACTGTGGTTTCTTGTATGCAGGTTTCAGAATCAGATGTTAAATATTGAGCCTTGGGGACATCTTTGGCTAAGTTGGGTCTTCTGAATACACTAGGAGTGAATAAAGTCTACCATTCTTTCTATAACCTCTTTTTGGAGGATTCAAAGAGTGAAAATTGGAGGAGTTTTAGGAAATACATTGGAAGTAATATTATCTACATGATCAAAAGGGTACTCAAATTGAAAATTGTAGAAATTAGAAGAGAGTCTCAGGAAGCATTATTAGTTCTATGTGATGATTGGTTGATGGTGATGATTAATATAAAGGTTTATTATCTCTCATATATTCTTGGGTGGAAGGAAGGAACAAGGATGAAAGTTCAACTCTCTTGATATTGGAGGATTATGTATCTTCCTCTTGGAGATGTATCCCTCCCTTTACATTTGGTAGCTACCTTTGGAAGTCATTACTTCCCTTGAACAATAACTAATGATTATTTCTCATATATTGTGCATGGTCAATACTTGTGGTGTATTTATCCTAGCCAACTCTTATACTATTGTTCATTCTCTATATTGTGCATGGTGTACTGTGGTGTATTTGTGTAACTCTTATACTATTGTTCATTTCTCATTTGATATAATTGAATGGTTTAAGTATAAGTTTAAAAAGGTTTTAATTTGTACTTGATACTGATTCACCCCCCTCTCAGTATCTACAAAATATGTCACCAACACGACCACCTATATTGGGAATTCCCCCTGACTATCCCTCCAAAGAAAACCCCTTTGGGGGAAGCTAAGGATGGAGATAGCTTTACCAAGGCTAAAAAATGGAGGAAGAAAAAAACAACAATCCGAAGTAGGCGCCAAGCAGGTAGAAAAAAGGCACAACAAGCTCAAGTCTCTTTTCGATTTTTGAAAATGTTCCTGAGGAAAATCCTATTGGAAAGTTGGTTTTTATTGATGTCGACCCTAGAAGAAGTCTCGAAGAAAGTTTGGAATCCAATAGATGTGATTGGTTTATTTGAAGAGGTCTTGAAAGTGGTTCCCTTGTGGCGTAACTTTAAGCTTGGCCCTCACAGGAAGACGCTTTGCAGAATTCTACAAGAATCCTTGGAAATATGATTAAGTGGTTAAGTGGTTAAGAAGCCCTGAAGGTGTGGTCCTGAAGTCTGAAGTTAATTTAAGAAAAATAGTATGAAGGGCATTGCAAATGCATGAAAAACATCCATTGATTTATATTCTTCCTCAAACCGTCTCCAATAGTAGGTGGCACGCCACGTGGTTCCTCAAGATTGAGGAGTTATACCCTCTTAAAGATGAATCCCTGAGGTCTGGTCAAGAAGACCCATATCTAAGGTCAAGAAGTTATAAGTTGGCCCTAAATTCAAGTAAAGGAGAAAATGTTGTTGCAAACAAGAAGTTACAAGTCGACTCAAGGTCAAGTAAAGAAGTTGCTTGGAAGGGTATAAATACACATTAAGAAACTATAATTTTCATCATTCAATCTTGTGATCTATTAGAAAAATATTGGTAGAGACTTTCAAAGGGGAGATGAAGTGAATAAGGATGAAATGTCAAGGGACGATGATGTCTTGTGATGATGTGTTCTAAGGTATGTTTTTAAAAGGTCATCTTACCATTTTCACTATAAGTTTTTTTATTGAATGGTTCAAATAACGAAACTTGGAGGATGTTGAGAAGACATATCAAGTTACATGTGGTACTGATTTCATCTTCTGAGTCATTTTACTTTTAGAGATACACTTTGTGGAAGATAGGGTTTTTGACTAGTACTGTAACTAGTCTCAAACAAGTGTTCTGCGTAAAACAATCATAACTTATTCATAGAGGATCCAAATTCTGTGAGACTAATTGCATTGGAAAGATTACAATTAATAATAGTTATTATATGAGTTTTATATTCAGATATAAAATATTGAGCATGTGGAATGTTGTAAAAGTTCACTCTCCAGAATAGGCCAAAATTCAGGAAGGTTTTCCATATTTGTTATATCTCATTTTTAGTGATGCATCAAGGAGATAAACTTGGAGGAATTTTAGAGACAATATCAAAAAATATTGGGTACAAGTTTCAGGGCTTGATTCATTACAGGTACAAATTTATACTTGTTGAAAGTTAGGGTTTGTGAGTAATCTAGAAACTAGTCCCAAACAAGTGTTCGAGATAAATTTAAGAATTGATGTCAGGGTTTATATGTGGACCCATGTGGAACTAGGATATTTATGTGAACCTAGTTAATAGATGGACCTAGGTTGATATTGGAAAGGAATTTTGGATACAACTTTGAGGAAAATCCCAAGTATGGAAGAGGTGCACAACAATATAAAGAAAGAAGGGAAGGCGAGAGCGAAGTGTGTAGTAAGGGTGGATTCAGGAATGAAGTGCACTGTAAACGCATACTTAGCAGAGAATAAAGAAGAATAATAAAGCAAGACAATAAAGCAGGAGGATAAAGTAGGAGAAAAAGAAGGAAAAAAATTCGACATGCAAACGCAGAGAGACACGAAAAAGAAGGAAGAACAACAGGTGGGAAGGGAAAAAAGCATGCAGATGCACAAGCAGGAAAAGAACACCTAAGAAATGAGTCAGAATGAGTTGTAATTGGGTTTTGGGTTTAAGAAAGTAGGGTTTTGAGCCCTAGAATCCATGTATAAATATGTAATTGGTCAGATAGAATAGGGAGTTGACAACAAGCGAAGAGAGTGAGAGAATAGACTAAGAATGAAAGAGTCTATGTCTGATTGTTTAGGGAGAAGTTGCAAATATTTGCTTACACTATAGAGAGGCTAGGAAATATGGAGAGAGAGATAGCATGATATATCTATTGTAATTGCAATGCCCAAGTATGAGATGATTACAAAAAGAATAATAAAGAAGCCAACCATTGTGGATGTATCCCAAAGTTGGGTGAACCGCGATAATTATTGTGTCTACTTGTATTTATATGTGATTAATCATGGATGTTCTCTTTATGCATGTTAGAGTAGATATGTTTATTATATGATCATTGTGTAGTAGTTACAAATGTTACAATGAGTAGTTTATGTTGAAATATGTTGTATAATGGTGCTATATAATTGAATTGACTAATTAATTGAGGAATAATACACATGATGATGAGTATAGAGTAGATAAGTAAGAATGAATAAGATAATTTCCTCCCATTCCCTCACTATTTCAGAAACTTGGTTCTTGCAGCCCAAATAGATTCATCGAGAGAGACTTCACTTGCATGCAGGTGATTCCAAAAGGGATGTTGTCTGAAGGGTTTTTTTATTTAGATAAATTGAACCTAGGGTCTTACAATTGCGCACCAACAAATGGTTCTATTTTTGGGACCTGAAATCTGTGATTAAAGGAATATAGGAGACAATGGAGGGATGGTGCAAGTACAGACACAATTAGTTGCCTTGATAATTCAATTGGCAGAAATAAAAAAAAGGAAGGAGTAAGGAGAACATGTCTGTTGTACTAAGTGTAGGATTGAAGGCCACCACAAGGATGAATGCCCAACATTTGCGCATTATTTGGTGTCTGGAGAACCAAATCCATTACGAGGAGAGGGATATTGTGAAATATGTAAGAAATGGGGACATCATCCGATAGAGTGCCCATTACTACAGAAATACCAGAGTATGTCAAGGAACTTATTTTGCAGTATTTACAAGTCAGTCGAGCATGAAGAGAAGGATTGTCGTGCATTTGATTTCATGAGGGAGCGCACTTCATATATGTACAGAATTCAAGAAGTGAATAATGCGATAGAAGGAGGTGGTCCACAATATAATAATCAGAGAGGATTTAATCCCAGAAACAGAGGAAATTTTGGTAGAGGTCGAGGCAGAGGAAATTTTGGCAAAGGAGGTAGAGGAAAAATAATATGTTACAATTGTAATCAACCAGGACACTTAGCTCGTGACTACCAAAATCCGTGTACAACCTACACATACTGTAGAGAACTGGATCATCTAACAAAAGATTGTCCTCAACTACTCATGAAATGGTAGGAAAGAGGGAATCCGAACCAAAATCCAAATCATAATGTACATAAGATATTAGTTGAAAAACTAAATGAAGGACATAGAATAACAGTTGTTACGTGTGGAGGAACTAGAACATGGAATAATGCAATGAATGGAGGGAAGAAAGTTGATAAATGGGTAAGGAAATCAACATGACCTATCCCAACATTCGACCCTCAAAACGAAAAGGAGACATATCAGAGGGAAAGAAAAGAGATACTCATACCTGATTGGGTAGCATCAACATCCTTTGTGCCTCTTTTATATGATCGTACTATGCCAAAGAAGACCATTCTTGACTAAAATACTTAGTGAACAAGCCATTG
>SNQJ01S0038471.1:20480-42593 GCA_010110895.2 Picea sitchensis
ATTGAAAGGTCTTATTAATATTGACCTTTATTACATCTGAATACATTGATCTACCTATGTGCGGGTTAGGACCTTAACACTTATCCTCTAAATCCCCATGAAGTTTGCTTCAATTCTCCATGCTCTAGTTCTCTCCATGAACTTTGCTCCAATTCTCCATGCTCTAGTTCTTTGTTTGGTGCAGAATATCATTTTTGTGCGCCTCTTCAGGAGCTTTCACAGAATAAGCCAAAATCTTAGCGAACCCAACCAGGACATGCAACAACAGTCTCAAAATAACAAAGAAAGGTTCCATAAATGAACTAGGAGGAATGCTTACCAGATTGTAGATGGGAGGTGGAGCACCAGAGTGTTTCGACAATGTTAACCAAGGAGTGTTGTGAGCACCGATGATCTGACCAAAAAACTTCACCGTTGGTTGAATTACTACTCTTCTTCCTCCATCTTGTCTATGGTTGCAGTGCACATATAGATATGGAATTTCTTGGGTTAGAAAAACAGATGGTTTAACCCACCTATGGTTGGTATTTCTATAGTTGCGGGTTGCTTCATAGACCCTCCCTGTTATAGTCGCAGACTGATAAATAACTCTTCTTATGCTGAGGTGAGTTGGAATGGCCTTGCCTATCACAATTATGGCAAAAGGACAATTTGTGGCTTTTACAAGTGAATGTCGCGGGCTGGACACTACATCCATCGCAGAGAAGGGTTCGAAGATGGCATTGCCACCATGAACGTCTCTGTCGCACGGTAATCACAGAGAGACAACATCTTCTCTACATTACACTGTTGACCTCATTTTGCTACAGGAGTTACACACCGTCACTATTTTTCCCTCTAAATTTCTAGCTCTAACCACAAAATACCTTTCATATTTCGAGACTCTGAAGGGTATACTATGGTATATGACTGTAAAAATTATACATACCAAAAAAAAGTCGGATTATAGAACCCATGTTTACCAAAACAGCCAAAAAAAAATGTACGAGTTCTGGTCAAATGGGAACTAGTAAAGGCCAACTACCCCACAACCGCGTCGCTCCGTTACCAATACGGTTGTAGAAATGGACAAATTTGCAATGAAATTCGAAATATTCTGGAGATTTCATGGAGGACTAGAATGACATAAAGGCATGGATTCGTATTTCAAAATCCATCTCTGCCATGTTAAACAACCCTAGGATATAACCTGTTAGAGATCAAAATGCATAGCCAAGAGTAGCAAGAAAGGTGCCTCTTCTCTTCCTGCTCGTAGCTCTCTCTATGGACAAAGGACAGAGGATCGAACCCATATGAGTGATGCATGGAGACCATTTGGAGCAGCCACACATGCATGTAAACCAGGTGGAATCACCGCTGCTACTTACTCGAAAACCTAAAAACAATATTAATAAAATAAATAAACCTAAAAAAATATTAATAAAACAAATATAAATTTCATATTGCTTGCCATTATGCGGTAGGACAGGCCAGAGCAGCAGACCTCCAACAATTGCCACACAGTTCACGTTTACGTGGGTTTCAATTATAAATTGCCTTTGTACATTCAAGTTAGTTGTAAGAAAAAAGAGATCATAAATCCCTATAGATGTTAAACAATAATACTCAAAAGCCCTGTAAATGGAACTAGTTTACTTATCCGTGAAGATCACTAAAATATCTTAATCATAAAATATTCATACACTATATAATTATTAAAATTAGATTTAAAATCTAAAATTAGGTTTAAAATATTTCCGTTGGAATGATAACCTCCACGTAGATAATTAACATAGATTTTGAATTATTGTAATAAACTTTTTCTAGTTATTCATGCCAACTCCAATTGATTGGTTATTGAAATAAGTTTTACATTAAAGAGTTAAAGAGTGCACGACACTCATCAAATTTTACAATTAGTTGTTTAATATTATTTGTATTGATTGGTTATTGAAATAAGTTTTACATTAAAGAGTGCACAATAGTGATCAAATTTTACAATTCGTTGTTTAATATTATTTGTATAGTAAGAATAATACAGTGAATCACATTCTTAAATATAATGCTAGATATTACAAAAGAGAAATTTTACAATTTTTTGCCTGATATTATTTTGTATATTAAACATAATATGATGATCTATTACAATAATCTCCTTAACCGTAAATACTATTACAATAATCTCCTTAAGCGTAAATACTTATGCATTTATGGTTATTAAACCATCATGACACAATATCGATAGTTAGAAAGGAGGTTTACCTTATCTACAATGATAATGAACAAAAATAATTACAAAAATAATTATTCTCAGAAAGTTAATGTGTGAGTTCATAGATATGTGAAAGGAGGTTTACCTTATCTACAATCATAATGAACAAAAAGAATTATTCTGAAAAAAGTTAATGTGTGAGGTCATATAGATATGTGAGATAATTAGTAAAGCATTCAAAGTGAATGAACCTTACTAATCACTTTTCAATGTTCCTCTTTTCTCCCCCACTTAAAAATGCGGGGCATCCCATTTAACTTTTTAACCATTTTGGAAAACTTTCGATGATAAATTGCATACGCTAGGCTTGGGTTTTACTATTGAATAAAATTTATTGACAAAGTAATCAGGAATTATCTAACAAGCTTCTCAGTTATTAATAGTTATTAATGAAAAATCATGGTATGTAATTTATTGTAAAAGTAATCAAGAATTATTATTGGTCAAGTTCTCAGTTATTATTGAATGACAAAATAATCAGGAATTATCAGTCAAGTTCTCAGTTATTATTGAATGAAAAATCATGCCTATGTTTAAAACCAGAATCATCCAACAACTTCTTAAATCAGATTTTGATAAGATACTTACACTTCTCATTTACTCAGTTATTATTGAATGAAAAATCATGGCTATGTTTAAAACCAGAATCATCCAGCAACTTCTTAAATCAGATTTTGATAAGATACTGACACTTCTCATTTACAATAAATTCTCGTAGTCTGTAGATACTTCGAGAACATTGTTGATTGTACCACACATATAATTATGCTTACCCGACAAAGAATATAGATGCCCAACACCATAAGAATTCAAAACAAATTACTATAAACACAGTTCCAGATTACCATTCATTGCAGATAACTGTAAAATATAAAAATGTGATGAAATACGATTGAGGCTCAATTAAGATATTACCACACACTGTGCATTGATTGGATTGCTTACCACTTTCATCGTCAACTAATTGTGTTTCTAGTCATTGAGAACTCTCAATGGGATTAACGTTCTATCGAATTGCATATCTTCCAACACATTGAAAATTATATTTAAAGAAACATTCATTCCAATATTCTTGGGTTCTCCATTTTCATTTGTCACAAGAAATTTTACAAGCAATCCATACACCCCACATATTGTGCATTGATTGGCTTCCTTACTACTCTCATTGTCTAACGTTATATCGACTCGCATATCTTCCAACACATTCAAGAATAAGTCGATCCACCAAAGATCCATTCTCTACAATAGATTGAGTAGCCCTGATCGTTTGTTATCTCGGTCATCGTGTCCTTCGTTTATGTCTGTGGAAACTTTGGAATAGAAAAATGTGTTGGATGGTAGACCTAGAAGCTTGAGGCAGACAATTAAGGTCGTCCCAAGTATATATGTCCAGTCGAGAGGACTCGACATACTTTGCACGTGTTCATGTTCTATTGTTATATTATTTCTTATTTGATGCTATAATAAATCATTGAAACAAAGCTTCAATAAAACATAACATAACTTTGTCTTAGCTACATCCAGCTAAACAAAAGTAGCAATCAAAAAATGGCAAAAGAAGCAGTCTCCTACATGAAGCAAGGAATGGAAAAAGAAGCATTCCCCTACATGCAACAAGCAATGGGGCGTTTTTGCTCTGCAAACATGCTCGTCTAGATATTTTAGTATTCTCTTTATCCTGGCATTAGCATAATAACATAGTATTACATACGAACATATGATCACATACAGAAAAATAATAAATAATAATAATAATAATAATAATAAATCAAAATCAAAATCCCTTGCTCCACTACTACAATCAAAATCCATCTCGAGAATCCACTTCAAGACTCATGATTGATGCTCGACAACGAGCTATTTTCAAAGCAATCAAATTGCTCTGCATTGCTAAAATAAATCTTTGTTTTCCTCTGAATGGGAGAGACTCTATGCTCTTGTGCTCCAACATTCTATTTGAAACATCTTCATGCTCTTGTGCTCCAACATGCTATCTGAAACGTCGACATTGTCCATGCATCCCTACCCTAAAGACAGGGACTTTCTTCTCTGCAGCGCTTCTTGTTTATATTATTCAACCTATTATTGTAGAAGCTAATTTAATTTTCCACTCATATATTTTAACCTAACATGATTTGAACCATTCTTCCTACATGATCATTATTCTAGCTTAGCTCATGGTACCATCCCACTCCATGTTTTTTTGTTTATCATGGGAACAACAACTTCCCAATAACTTGTGACTCGGCAGGGGCCGAGACGTCCCGAGGTCCACCGAAGTGAACCGAGCCAATATGAGTATCCCTACCCCCATCGGTTTTGAACATGTAACCTCCCCGGAAATAACACATGTTCTTAACCATTGAGCCCACTCAAGTGCTCTCCCACTCTATGTTATCCTCACTTAAATCATATCCGGAAATATACCAAATTATGAAAAAGGGTCAATAAAAGAGTTAAATAATATATGAAGGACTTATCATCCTTATAGGTACTAGAACCTATAAGATTGATACTAGTTTGATGAATATTCCTTCAAAACAACTCTACCAATTCTATTAGTAGAGTTTCAAATAGAGTTTCTTTTGAGTTCACTCATTTTTTTATGTTATATTTTTATAAGATTTAATTATAAAATGATATATTAATATATTTTCATTTCTTTTTATTTTTTATCTTTATAAGATTTGATTTTAAAATGATATATTAATATATTTCCATGAGATCAAAGTTTTATATGTGAACAAGGTCATGATGTTTTCCTAGAGAAGCTAAATGTGAGGAATTAGGTTTTCATTTGAGTAGTAATAAATGGCGTTTTTTTTCCTTACGATTTGTAAATTTTACTAAAAATTGCTTATGTAGATGACGTCTTTAATGAAAAATGCTATGATTTTTTATATAAAAATATTTTATATCAAGACGTTTTTAATGAAAAATGCTATAATTTTATATAAAAATATTTTATATCAAGATTTTTTTATAGAAAAAATTTATAAAGATGTAAAGGTTAAAATTATTTTATATCAAGATTTTTTTATAGAAAAAATTTATAAAGATGTAAAGGTGATTATTACTTTAATCTATATCCATATTTTGAATGGGCCTATGTCAAAATATTATGATTGATCTAACTTATATTAAAATAACATATAAAAATATTTTATATCAAGATTAAATTAAAATAACATATAAAAATATTTTATATCAATATTTTTTTTTAAGAAAAAATTTATAAAGATGTAAAGTGATTATTACAAAATTTATAAATATGTAAAGTAATTATTACTTTAATTTATATCTATATTTTGAATTGGCCTATATTAAAATAACATATAAAAATATTTTATATCAACATTAAATTAAAATAACATATAAAAATATTTTATATCAATATTTTTTTTTAAGAAAAAATTTATAAAGATGTAAAGTGATTATTACAAAATTTATAAATATGTAAAGTAATTATTACTTTAATTTATATCTATATTTTGAATTGGCCTATATTAAAATAACATATAAAAATATTTTATATCAACATTAAATTAAAATAACATATAAAAATATTTTATATCAATATTTTTTTTTAAGAAAAAATTTATAAAGATGTAAAGTGATTATTACAAAATTTATAAATATGTAAAGTAATTATTACTTTAATTTATATCTATATTTTGAATTGGCCTATGTCAAAATATTATGATTAAACTAACTTATGTAAAAATAATATATTGTTAATTCAAAAACTAACTTATGTAAAAATAATATATTGTTAATTCAAAATACTCTATTGTTAATTGTTCATCATTCTTAAATTTTATTTTTTAGAATTGTTTATTAGTTTTAGCATTGTTTGTTGATTTTTTTTCTTTATTAATGTGTTGTTGTTTTTTTCTTTATTAACTTTTTGTTGTTTTTTTCTTTATTAATGTATTGTTTTTAATGATTTTATACATTATCTACATCTTTACTGAGTCATGTTTAGATTGCATTATTATTTTAGTACATGATCCACAATATTTAGAAATGTTCATCCTTTCTTTCTAATAAAATGTTAGATTAATTTGCTTCTAAGTTGTGTTTAACTAAATTTATTAGTTATATTTGATTTTAAAGAAGTTATATTTGATTTTAAAGAAGTTATATTTGATTTAATTTTTTAAATGGATGACGTAATCAAAGTATCATATTTAAGGTGTTGCGGTTCTTTGTAATTTTTATTTTTTTATTTTTTTAACTTTAAATATCCCTTTAGTGACGCTTAAACGATGATTCAATAGCATCGCTTAAGTAAAGGTTATGTCAATTATTATGAGGATATCCTCTCGAATCATCACTTAAGCATCACAACAACGATGTTTACAAAGCATCATTTTAGTAAAGGTTTTGTCCCTTATTTTAAGAACATATTCAATAAACATCGCTTCAGAAATGTTTCAACAACGTTTTGTCAATAAAACCACCATGCTTAAAGGGAGCATTACACCAGAAGTGAGATGTTAAAAGTGTTAGTAAGCAATGAATTTATAGCAACATTAGAATAAAGTGTTTTGTGAATTTTGCAAATTAGCTAAAAGAGGCATTTTAAGCATCGCTTTTAGACCCCAAATGCAACTATTGTGAGCCAATTTGGTAACAAACTCTCATCACACTATATCTTCAACAACCACATTGAATACTTTCAATGTCAAGTTCCTTAATCAACAACCTATGTCATCTCAATAACAATTCAGAGCACCATGTTAGTGCAAAATCACAACCAAGAGAAACCATCCAAAATACGCATTAGGTGATCAAAGTGGACTCGATCAACAATCTAACCATAGATAACCCAATGACCAATTCTAATTGAATCAATGTATGCCTTATATTTCTTCATTGTATACCCCAAAGTGGTAATCAACCCTAGAAACAATACTCAAATGCTAAACATTCAAAACCTCCTTATACAAAGCAATAATCATTAACCATGTATAAATATTATATTATAACTCAATCATAAACCACCATGTTAACAAAGTAAATTATACCCCCTTCTCATTTATTTTATGTTATTCATCATGTATCAACGCAACCAACTCCCATAATCTTTTCGCACAAGACTATAGCACACATAGTTTCCTCACACTTAATCAACGAGGCACATTTTGTAACAATTGTGGATTTCTCAATTTTGTAGTTCTTTAGGTCCAAAGTGCCTACTCTCACACATACAAATATGAATGAGATAGCCTTCTGTCGCCGAGGTTGCTTAAGCTATTAGCGATTTCTTAATGTAATTAACTTGTTAATTCAAATTCTTGACTAGACCCACATTGCTCATTGTGAATTTCAATTAAGTTAATAGGAAATATCAATTCATCTCAACAAAAAATATGAGAAGATTAATCCATGATTCATTGCTGATGTTTGATTTGGCTTCGGTAACACATGTTGGGTGGCGTGTAAAAAAACTGTTTTAATTCCTCATTTCATTAAATTCTTCACAATTTTCAACAATAGATTCTCTATAAGAATTTAGCCCAGAGATAAAAACACTCGATAGAAAAATGGTATAATTGCCAAAGTAAAAACACGTTTTTCTTGTAGGCCGTTTATGAATTAAATATGCGTTAACAGCCCTTGCAAACAGTAAAGAGGTTCATACTTGCCAGAGTAAAGAGTTAAATTCTTTAGTTTTAGAAATATTTACTATTATCTATTATAAATTTAATATTTTTTTTAATACTATATATAAATAATATATTATTATAAGTTTTAAATATTTCATAATTAGTTTTTTAGCTTTGGAGTAGATATAGTTATTAGATTAAAATATTTATAAGAAATATATTGATAGCTTGCTTATTAAGAACTTAATATATCACTTGTCTAAATTGAATTTGGATAGAAAAAACAATCCTAAGATAAACCATTAAAATTAAACCCAATTAACACAAAAACAATCCTAAGACAAACCATTAAAATTAAACCCAATTGACACAACTCTCACTGTGTCAATTGTTACTTCTCTCATTGTTTTATAACCTCAAATACAGGTTTGGTAAAATATGTCCTTGCTTAGAATTCAAAATTAAAATATATCCTTGCTCAGAATTGCAAGAGTTGCAATTGTTATTTCTCCCATTGTATTTAGAACCTCAAACACGGGCTTGGTAAAATATGTCCTTGCTCATAATTCAAAATTAAATTCTAATAATACATTTAGATGCAATATATTGTCAACTGAAATGGGGTTGAATTGCATATGCAAAACTTGATTTTCATTTTCATTTTGGGTTTGTTAAGGAATGTAGTTCAGGTTTGTTACAAAGAAATCATTCAACTTTAATAGGATTAAAATCCCTGCAACATGTTAGTGTGCACTATTAAAATCCCTGCAACATGTTATTGTGCACTATTAAGGGAATAAGATGGGTATTGAGACAAAGATGTAGTTGGTTTAAACAATAATATTATTATTATTATTTCAAAACAGTAAAATTTATTATAAAAATATTATTTTAATTATTAAAAGAAATTTGGAATTGTTATTTTTTATTAAATAATTATTGAAAGATTTGTCATATAAAATTGGTAGAGGTGAGCAATTTTATTTATTGTTTTTCTATTAACTGTAAAAGTATGTGTATTATCACATGTCTTGCATTCAATAAACATAAACAAGAGGTTGATTCTTGAGACTTGAAATTACATGTTGGTGAACGAGGGTCTCCATAACCACCATAACTACACATATTAAATATCAAATATCATTTTAAGAAGAATAAGAAAAACCTTGAGAGAGTTGTCATTTGAGAGGACACTTTAAAAAGATAAATAGTAACACAAAAATATCCCTAGCTAAAGTTGTTATTTCTGTATACATTGCCAATTTAGTCAATATTCATGGTTGGAATCTTAGCATTCCTATAAACATAGGTATGTAAACATAGGTATGAAATGTTATTTCTGTATACATTGCCAATTTAGTCAATATTCATGGTTGGAATCTTAGCATTCCTATAAACATAGGTATGTAAACATAGGTATGAAAAGGTTGTAACCTAGGGGAAAATTTCTTATTAAAAAAAGAACTAAGGACTTCATGGTTGGAATCTTAGTATTCCTATAAACATAGGTATGAAAAGGTTGTAATTTAGGGGAAATTTTCTTTTAAAAAAGACTAAGGAAAGAGGGGAAACTTAGTATAAAAAAGTTGTAACTTAGAGAAAAATCCGTGTAACAAAGGACTATGGAAAGAGGGGAAACTTGCATCAAATTTGATATTAAATTTTTATCTAAAATATATTAAAGTTTGAGAAAAATGTTGATATTAACCGAATCTTTGGAAGTTGGTATTAAGAAAATCTTTGGGAATTGAAAAATGGATTGCATTTTGGAAAACATTTGTCATATTTCACAAGGATTACTTGAAGTTAAGGAAGAGCATATTGAGGCATTATAATACTAATGTTTTGACAATAATCTACAAGATCATTAAGCTTTTGGTGTACATTGCATTAGTAAGTATGAAAATGTTTTTTTAAACACGCAAATTGTTGGACATTTATGTTTCATGTTGTTTTGTATATTAACAATGTATTCAACATCATAACAACAACATATTAGAGAAATAACAGCCCCAAGGATTAGCTTGATTGATTAAATCATTTTTCCAAAGTATGTTGTAAAAGGGGAGGCCATAGGTGACATGCTCTGTTAGAAAAACAGGACCGCGGAGCAATAAAATAAAACAAATGCGGAAACAAAACACAAAAGATACACAATACAAGAGAGACATAGATTTACGTGGTTCACCCAGTGTGGGCTACGTCGAGCAGAGAAATTGTCAGGTCCTTCCTTTATTATTATCCAGCAAATGAAGGGATACAACCTACAGTAAAACCCGTTGTAACTTCCTCTTCTTTCTCTCACAGCCTCCTCTCTCATAATACAATACTCGTCATAATGCATAGCCACAATACATTTCCCTCATAACAGAGGGTTGCCTTCTAGGGCAAAAAACCCTAACATAATTTCTACTGTTAGATCTGCGACCTTATAATGAACGGTTCAGATTTACAATGAAATTACAATATATATTTACAAGGCAATTTTTTCTTCGGGGGCTTCGCCCCCAAACCCCTCCTCTGCACTCCCTCACATGGAAGAGTGTACATACTTCTGGGGTGTAAAGTCTTCATGGGGTATAAACACGGTTGAAAGAAAGTACCTCTGAATCAGGAACATAATCAGGCTCCACAACCAACAATCTCCCACTTGGAGATTGATCTCAACAACTCCACCATTGGTGTATATACTAGACTCTGAACCTTCTTGGACCTGGCAAATTTCTCATATTCATCTTCATTCTTGAAGACCAAATGAAACTGAGCAGGAACTCAGTTTCTCTCTGGTTACTCCCTTTGTTAACATGTCTGCAGGATTCTGGCTAGTGTGTATATTTTCCAACTTCAAATGTCCATCTTCCAAGATGGATCGTATGAAGTGGTACATCAATTATATATGCTTAGTCTTTTGAATGGAAGGTTGAGTTCTTATGCACCAAGGATAGATTTCATTGTCACAATATAACTTGCTATTCTCTGCTTCTTTCCCAATTCCTCCATAGAAGCCTTTAACCAAATCTTCTCTTTACTATCCTCTGTAGCGACAACATACTCTACCTCTGTTGTTGAAGTACAACAGCAACACTACAGGTTTGAAATCTAACTTACTATTTTTCCACCTATAATAAAAACATACCATGTGGTGCTCCTCCTGTTGTCTTTATCACTGCCATATCTGAATCAACATATCGGTGTAGAAAAGTGTACAAACCTCCAAAACACTCCAATGCATGATGCTTGATGCCTCTCAAATGCGAGAATCACTTCACTTGCCTCCCCAATGTTCTTTACACGAATTGTTCATATAGCTGCTCCACAACTCCCCTTTGTATGTGCAATATCGGTCTTGTACAAACCATTGCCTCAAGCTACTAACTGTTAATGAATAAGGGACCATGGACATGTAATTATCTCCTCCTGTGTCTTGGGACACATTTCCTTGAATTAATTTGAAATGGGTGACCAAATGTTGTACTAGTGAACATTACGCATTATAAACCTCCAACACCTTCTCTATGTTCTTACCTTGAGACAATGTCAATTTCGATTTTTCATCTCTTGTTCTCATACCAAGGTTTTCTTTGCAACACCCAAATCCTTCATCATAAAAGAGGTGATAATTCTTATATTTATATCTGCACATAATGGACCTACAACAAGCATGTCATCTACAGCTACAATAGCAAGATAATATAGCTTCCATTTTCCTAGCCTTTTAAAGAATAAACCACAGGTGGTCAGTAGCATCTACCATAACCATGTTCTGTCATAAACCTATAATACTTCAAATACCATTGCCTTGGGCTTGCTTTAGGCCATACAAGCTCTTCTTCAACTTTGCATACAAATTCTCCTTCCTTTGACCTCACACCCATGTGAGTACTGCGCATATAAATCTCTTCCTCAAATCCATGGGAAAAGTTGTTTTTACATCTAAGCGTTCAAGATGCAAATCTTCTCTTGCCACAAGACTTAAAATAGAATATTCAGTGAAGTCATTTTAACACCCGGAGAAAATATTTCATCAAAATATACCTTTCTTTTGTGCAAACCCTTTACAACAAGTCTAGCCTTATGCCACTTTTCTCCTCCATGGCTAACTTGTATTTTGATACATGATGTTCTTCCCACCAGACAGTGAACCAAGTCCCAAGTCGGTTGGTGCCAAGGGAATACATTCCTCTTTCATGCCTTACTTCCACTTCTTTGGTGTCACGCATTGTCTCTTCATAACATTATGGTTCGCCAGTCTAGGTCAATAAATAATACAATGAAGGAGTATCATTGGAGGTATGCCAGCACGAGTAGATCTTCTAACAACACTTACTGGTGTTTGGGAATTTACAATTGCTCTGTTGTTGTACATTTTGATTTTCAAGTTCCTTTGGATTTCTTTTTCGATTGATCTCATCAAGCATTGTGTGTTGTTTTCTTCTTCCTATTTCTTTCCTTTACCCAAGTAGAGTCTTTGTACATGACCTTCTCATTGAATGACGTCTCTACTCCTAATGATTTTTATTTTCTTGTCCATAATCGGTAATGAAAATAATTAACATTGTATCCAGTAAAGGTGCACTTCTTGGATTTAGACTCAAGCTTTGTTCTATTTTAACATCAATATGGATGATACTTCTGGCAGAAGTTTCAAAAAAGAAATAGTTTACTTTTCCTGTCCATTCCTCCTACGGAATTCTACCAATCAAAGAGATTGAAGGTCCTATGTTTATTAAGTAAATAGAAGTATCTACATCATTTTCCCAGAACTGTAAGGGTAAATCGGCATGCAATTTCATACTCTTTGCATGTTCCATGATTGTCATGTCCATCCTTGAACCATTTTATTGTGGTGTTCTTGGAACTATCTTCTCTCTATGAATCCCATGGTATGAGCGGTAATGTCGGCAGCTGCGCAATATTCACCTCCATTATCTGATCTGAGACACTTCAAACTTTTTGTCATTGAACTAAAGCTTTCATTTCTTAAAAGTATCAAAACATCAGTTTTTTGTCTAATGCAATAAACCAAGCTTTTTTAGTTAAGTCATCAATAAAAGTAACATAATAGCGAGAGCCACCAGAGATGACTTTTGGTTGGATCCCCATACATGCAGTATGCACAAGCTCTAACCTTTCGATTTCTTCTTTTCTTTTTTCAGACTCTCAAAAATCTGACTCTCTTTGTTTTCCATAGAGCACAATGCTCACCGAAGTCTAAATCAATTTGTTTAAGATCGGCAACAAATTTCTTTTGTAGAGTATATACGCATACCATGTCACTCATGTGTCTCGGCTTATGATGCCACAGTGTAGAGTATCCTCACAATGAAGTTAAAAGAGATAGAAGAGTAAGTATTACCGATTACATAAATACAATGTACCTACCTTCTCTCCCTTTTGCTATCATAATGATCCTTTGATGACCTTCCGTCTTATCTGTAAATATGGACAAACAATCTTCACTTAGTAGCATACTGTTGAACTTGAAATTATATTTTTCCTTAAATGGAACATGTCTTACCTCTTTCAACAACCATTGGTTTTGTTCGTTGCTTTATTTTACCTTTCTCATTCCAACAATTTTGCATGGTGCATCATCCACTTAAATGAACACATCCAAAATCACCTTGAACATGAAAATCTGAAAATGTTTCCCTATGAGTTAGTGGCATGAAATGGAAGCATGAATCTACTACCACCCAAGACTTAGAAATATTATCTGGAAAGAATCAAAGCATCTTATAACACATCACATTTACATTTGCTTCTTGGTTTCTCTCATGGCATTGTCCATCTTTCTGTTTCTTTGGAGCTCTGCAATCTTTCTTGGATGTCTTTTCTTACCACAATTCGGCACTCTATCTTTCCTAGTTTGGATTTGGATCGCCCTTCCTATAATTCAGCGGTTCCCGAGCCCTTTCCTCTATCATTTTGTCTTCCACTGTTCTCCATGTTCAAAGCATTACTTGATGTCTCACCTATGCTTTTTGAAGTCATTATTTCCTCACTTGGGATAACACCAACAATATCATCAAATTTTTAAAGTGTTTGAACCAAAAGGCGAGTTACTTACAACCATGACCAAGCCATTCGACATTTAAATAATGAGCACAAGATTAGAAGATCCCCTAACCTCATCATGAGTCCACTTTTACAAAACTTAGTTGATTGTGTCATATTAGAATTCATTTAAATGATGCACCATGAGACCCACTAGCCGACCAAAACTTAGTTGATTAGTAACCATATTAAATTCATTTAAATGATCTGCAACAGACCCACCTTCTGACATCTTCATATTAAATAATCTCTTCATTAGAAATACCTTATTAGACGCCAAGAGTTTTTCATACAGTTTAGCCAACGCGTCCATCAGATCCTTTGTTGTCTTTTCTTTCGAAATATTGAAAGCCATCGACGCTACCAAGCTCAACTGTATCGTTCCTAGAGCCTTTTTTGTCAAAAATCTCTCATTCTTCGTCCTTCATGGTCGTTGGCCTCTTTGCTACTCTGCCCAATGGTAGGAATAGATCCTTCTGATATAAATAATCTTCCATCTACATCTTCCATAACTGGTAGTTTTGGCTGTTAAGTTTCTCGACCCTAAACTTTCCATCTTCCGACATTGCTCCCACCCGAACCAGGAACCCTCTTTTCCTGCGAGTTACCTTTCGCTCTGATACCAGTTGTTAGAAAAATAGGACCGCAGAGCAATAAAATAAAACAAATGCGGAAACAAAACACAGAAGATACACAATACAAGAGAGACACAGATTTACGTGGTTCACCCAGTGTGGGCTACGTCCACCAGAGAAATTGTCAGGTCCTTCCTTTATTATTATCCAGCAAATGAAGAGATACAACCTACATCAAAACCCGTTGTAACTTCCTCTTCTTTCTCTCACAGTCTCCTCTCTCAAAATACAATACTCACCATAATGCATATCCGCAATACATTTCCCTCATAACAGAGGGTTGCCTCCTAGGGAAAAAACCCCTAACATAATTTCTACCGTTAGATATGCGACCTTATAATGAACGGTCCAGATTTACAATGAAATTACAATATACCTTTACAAGGCAATTTTCCTTC
This sequence comes from Picea sitchensis, assembly GCA_010110895.2. NCBI lineage: Eukaryota > Viridiplantae > Streptophyta > Pinopsida > Pinales > Pinaceae > Picea > Picea sitchensis. Next base: position 35,434 of record SNQJ01S0038471.1, read on the forward strand.
GGGGGCTTCGCCCCCGAACCCCCCCATCTGCACTCCCCCTTGTGGAAGAGTGTACATACTTCTGGGGTGTGAAGTCTTCATGGGGTATAAACATGACTGAAAGCAAGGACCTCTAAATCAGGAACATAATCAGGCTCCACAACCAACATGCTCAAATCTGGTACACTCCCTATAGGTTACCAACCACTGTTGAGGTTGAAAATTAATGGTGTACATTCATCAATAACTATACATGAGTATACAAAAACAAATAATAAATATGTATCATCTGAACCAATGAATGGGTAAGACTGTGTACCTTACTTGCAATCCAATTCAACGATTAACGAAGGTTAAGCAAGCTATGTAAAACAATGCAATTGTAAAGTTGAATAAGACAAAAATGAAGGTGAGAAAAAAAAATAGAAAAGAAAGCTAAGAAAGGGGAAATGAAGGGTCATAGCTATTGGTCTTCCCCCTACCCCCAACTCTCCTTATTTCCTCCTTCAATCTCATTCTCAATGGGTCTTTTGGGAGCATGGACAGAGAGCCAAGAAAGCATTGTAACTAGAGATTGTTGAAATAGACTAAATCTCATTCGAAGTTGGTTTTCTCATTTGGGTTTCCAGGGTAAACATCATGTCCATTGTGTCTTGAATGGTTTGAATATTTCTCTATGCTTGTGGAAAACAATTTTTCGAACTTGGTTTTCCCATTTGGGTTTCCAGAGTAAACATCGTGTCCATTGTGTCTTGAATGGTTTGAATATTTCTTTGTGCTTGTGGAAAACAATTTGTGAGTAAATTCACTATATTGAGCTATAAGTTTGTTGCTTGCTTATTTTTTAGATAATCTATGGAGTTTCATGTGTTTTAATGCTGCATGTAATTGAATTCTTTATAGAAATGAAGAGATGTATATCGTCTTTCTATTAGAAATCCTGAGAAATCCTCTTCCCATTCATTTTCTATGGAAGCCAATAGCTCTCTGATGCCCACAGTTAAATTTCCACTGAGATGCGAGATCTATGGTTGCCATTAAGTGGTTTTTGCAATTTAATAGCTTGATTTATTTAATTTCTGAGAACATACCGATACAGACTTGAGACTGGTAGCAATCATTAATAGTTTGCACTTGAAAATTAAAAGAGCAGTCTACTTAGCAAGATAAATCGACCAGAACTCGAATGAATCATCCTGGATCATTTCATCTTACCCAAATGGTTCTACAGGATGTATTTGGTATTCCAACCTCTCCCTCTGATCCATTACTCATTTTTAGGTGAAATCATACTCCTCTAAGCATTTTCCATTCCATGGGTCGAGTTCCAATCGGCGGGACATTTTCCCCCTTGCTTTCGTCGAGAGTTATAATTGTTTGGGACGTTTTTCAATTGCCTAAGTCGAGTTTCAATTGTTGGGACGTTTTACCACTTGCCTGGGTCGAGTTCTAAATGTAATTTTTTTACACGTTTTCCCACTTGCTTAGGTCATTTTCCATTTTCCTGGACTAATCCATATCTGTGGGGCCTTTTATTTCATATCTAGGGTGAATCCCTTTCTCCCTGGGTCGTTTTCCCATACGATGTCCGTACAGGTCGTACATGCCTTGTGTTGGATCTCTCCCCGAGCGAATCAATTGCATTCCTAGTCAATTTTACTTATTGGTTGGTTAACTACATTGGTTGGTTTGACAACCCTCCCTCTCTCACTTGAAAATGAGGCTTTAACCATCTATTGAGAAGCACTTCCAAATGAATTAAGGGAACTAGTCGACAAGTCGTTGGGAGAAAAATATGATATTGATCTAACTGAGCATTTATTTTATGAGCCTGATTTAAAAGAGTTTTGAACGTTATGAAGCATGTTGGTTCGTTGTGATCATTGCCACTCTTATTTCTTGACTAGATGAAAAAAGAGATTTGTTCTTTGAATTCAATGTATTTCACTTCTATGGTATCCAAGCCTTTATTATTACATATATATTAATGTTCTTATTGTAGATGTGAGTGGAGTTGTAAGGTAACATGTGCAGTGGTATGAAGGGAAAGAACACAAAGTTCCACTAAGCTAATATATAAACTGATTATTTATTAAGTACCTTGGCCAGTTGATTATGCATGTGACTTTTTCATGGTTTCTTTCATGTTTTTTAAGTATATTATCATATAAGACATTCTTGGTTGTAGAAGTTGTAAACCAAGACTTAGAGGAGTTGCACTAGTTTTATTAACAATCGGAATGTATTTGTTTTCCATTGTTGGCATTGGCTTGGGAGCATTTGTCAAGTCTTGAAGACAACTAGCAAAGCAATTCATTTTGCATGTGAACAAAGGCCTAGTAGCATTTCTAGACAGAGCACTTTGTCCAAGATTGAGATAGAGAACAAAAAGAGAATTATGGTGAAACGAGTGGGCTATAAGCCCCTCGTTTATGGATCGTTGTGTCACATTTAAAGGAAAATAATAAATAGTCATAGTCACGGCATGAATACACCAATGTATAGTGGGAACCGGAGTACTATGAGAAAATCAACATTCTAATGTCCTTTATGTCTTTATTACATACAAAAAGAACAAGTATAATGTTATAGTTCACAATAGTGAAAACAACAATAATTTCAACAACCTACCATATCCTACTTGTGTCTGAGTGGGCCTAATGGTTAAGAACATGTGTTTCATCTTAAGAGGTCACAAGTTCAAATCCAGAGGGGGGTAGGGTATGTATACCTCCGTAGACTTTACCAGTCAAATCGTTGGGCGGAGGGGGTCTCATACACCAATTTGGTAGACTTTACCAGTCAAATCGTTGAGCGGAGGGGGTCTCATACACCAATTTGGTGTATGGCTTGGCCGTGACCTTAAAAATAGATTATTATTATTATTATTATTATGGCTTGGCCGTGACCTTAAAAATAGATGATGATGATGATGATGATGATGATTATTATTATTATTATTATTATTATTATTATTATTATTATTATTATCAATACACACACTAACTATTATCTAATTTAAAACTGCTCTTTATTCTTGGTATCCTCTGCTCTTCATCCATCTTTTATGTTTCTTCCTCCCCTGGTTTCTTTTTTAAACTAATTGTTCTAGAATTTCTTTCATTATATTTTTTTAAACTTCTTTCCTCATCCTCTCTAAGCCACCAGTTCTCCATTTTATCTTCCGTAGTGGATTCTTTTACCGCATTTTCTCTTTACGCCGACCCACCATTTTATCTTTCTGTAAAGGTATATGGCTTGTGTAATTTCAGAGTTGTAGGAAAGAAATTGACACAAATTTTGCGAGTTGTTTCGCATTTCAATTTTGATCTCTTGTTCATTTGTACTTGAACTTCCTTTCGATTGAAAAAATAAACTCTTTAATTTTTTCGGGCCCCGTAAATCAAACAGCCTTGTTTAGTTGTATAATTTTCTCTTTAATTTTTTAGGGCCCCGTAAATTATAAAGTTTTTTTTAGTTGTATATTTTTCAATTTAGATTTCGATTTTTTAGGGCCCGAGCCAAAGGCGAGCCCTCCAAAAATTCTCGAGGGCCAAGGCGTGGCCCAGACCGACGAGGGGGGTTGGAAATAGTTTTCAACCAGCAATTGACGCGCCTCGGTTTAACCTCACTAGCTGCGTCATTGCCCCAAGCGCAAAGATGTTTTGGAAACTGTTCGTCCTCCCATTTTATAATCTTCTTGGTCGTTATCTCTGTTTTCTCTTAAAGATGTGGGATAAAGAAAATGTCTATAGGGTGGGAGATTGATTTTTTTAATACCTAGATAACATTAAAAAATAAAAAATATATAATTTGGTTCAATACATACATATATATCTAATGTATATTAAGGAAGCACATATATCCAATATATATTAAAGAAGTTTCTAGCAATATTTTTTTTGATTGAAGGAATCAATTTTGTATAATTTGATGGCTGTGAATTGTTATCCTCCCTACTCGTGTTTAATTCCCTTAAAAATGACATGAATAAATATATTGTTATAATGGCTTCGAGCCTATATGTAATGCAAAGTTTCATTTGATTCAATTGAATATCATGTAACACTTCACATAAAAAAAAATTGTCTCTGTTTTTTTGTGGACTTCAAGCATTCTAAAACTAATCAAACACATTTATTTTTTCTACCAGTAAATTGGTAATCTCATTTATGCGAGTACAAGTAGTGATCTTGGGGCTTCTTTGAATAGTTGTTCCAAAAAAAAAAATTATATCTTTTCAGTTTCCAACAATTAGATATATTTTCTCCATTTATTTCCATTAAAAACTATCAATTAAATGTATTTTCTCCATTAAAAACTATGAATTATGGATATGCTATACTATAAAAGACAAACTCTTCTCACATTGATTAATTTAGATTTATGTCCTCACTTTGAGTTATTTTAAGATATCTGAATATCTTGAATTAGTACCATGTATTTAGTTGAAGCACTCACCTTAACCTTTATATGAATTTAAAATTTTCATTTTCAGTTAAATTAAAAGCATATATTAACCTAACCAAAATATAGTAGAAATTAGGAGAACCCTTCCTAACTTATGTGCTTTGTGAACCCTCCCAACTATGATCACTTGAGCATGCAACTTAATGAAAAAAGATCATTTGCACTTTATTGAGATGGAGAATGCAAAAGTGAGGCTTCTTATTGGGTGGATGATTATCCAAAATCCTTCATCCAAAATCCTTCGTTTTCTTTTTAGAGGAGATTATTTCCACTCCATTTGCACATTTGATGGTTTACATGTATATGATATCATCTATCCTTTGTTGAAATTGTACCAATTAATGTGTTGATTCAACACATGTGTCAATGCAATAGTGAAAATTTCTAACGGATTTCGTTGAGTCCCTTGTAACACTAGACTGTCATTTTCACTTTGAGCTTCAAGTGGTCACTTCGAAGATTACATGGAAAAGTCTCAACTCAACATTGATATGAATATTCCTTATCGACAAACCTCAATCATGGAAAACGAACTTTCAAATTGAATTCGTTGTGGGTTAAAAGACACCGTATTAACATTACTTTATGTTGGTTATAATTCTTTTTTCAAATCGGATCGACACACATAAATCTCTTCCACCCTTAAAAGACGCCAAAGGTTCACTTGTCCCACGGACAAACATGGTAGTTAAGGATATTAACTTGTAGGTGTAAACATTTTTTTAAGTTTTGGATTCTAAAAAAAATTTAAGCCTTGAGAGATTTGATTTATCTTGATTCTTGATAAATCAAGAGTTAAAAGAATCTTTTAATTTCTTTAAAAAATATATCAATATATTTTTGCCAAGGATATATATATATATACATTCAACTTCATAAGATTGACCCTCTTAATCAATACATTTGGATAGAAATTTCAAACCCCAATGCTAAGAAGATGTATATAGCAATTTGTTATTTCACACCTATTAATTCTACTTTTTATAAATAAAAAAATTTAGATAAAAATTGTCTCTATAATAATTTAGAACAAAATATTTATAATTTGAGAAATGAAGGTAATATCCTTCTGCTAGGAGACTTTAATGCTAGGACTGCAACTAAACAAGCTACTCTTTTAAGCAATTACTCCAACCATAACCCTTTATGGCTAGATGAGGACCTTGTTTTATCTAATAGCTATAAAAGAAGCTCTGAAGACCTAATTGAGAATTTGTTTGGTACTGAGTTGCTCAAGCTCTGCAGCTCTCAAGACCTAATAATTTGCAATGGAGTAATGAAGTGGCCAAACTCCAACCAAATGACCTGTATTCATGGGCTAGGTAGTAGTGTTGTAGATTATGTGATATCTGATATCCCCGTTTCCAACCAAATAACAACTTTTGACCTTTTAAATGACCATGAGCCTGACTTTGATCATAAACCTCTAACCCTAACTCTAAATTTTTCCATGCATAGGAGCACCATTGAAGAGAATTTTGATAATCAAAGGAATTTGCGCTTTGACAAAAGTAAATTTGACATTTTCTTAATGGATTTAAATAGTAAATTAAACCTCCTAACTTATAAGGACAACATTGAAGAACGCTATCATAATTTTACAACTACCCTTTCCACTTCTATTAACAAGTTCTCTTTTGAGGTGTCCCATAAAAAGAATAATAGAACAACCAACCCTTGGTATGATAAATAATGTAAAATTGGTAGGAAAGCCATTAGGGGTGCTTCTAATGAGCCCTTAAAACTCGATAAGATCAATACATACAAAGCCCTAATTAAAAGGAAAAAAATATACTATATCAATAAAAGGCAAGTGCAACTTTCACAACTATACAAGTTGGATCCTAAGAAGTTTTGGAGCCAAATTCTAAAACGCAATACTAAAGAAAATAATAGGATTCCTTTAACGGACTGGAATTCCTACCTTAAAAGTCTTTACGAGTTCCCTAATGCCATGGGCACCATTCCTATTGTCCCTACAAAGGAAGAAGTTTTTTCTTTAGATGACATAGAGTTCGGGGTTAAGTGGCTTGCAAATGGGAAAGCTAAGAACATTGAAGGCTACCAAGCTAAAAAATTTAAAATCAGAGGGCCAATCCTTATCCCTCACATACACAAACTCTTCAATTTAGCAGTCAAGCAGGGCTTCCCTAAATCATGGACGCAAAGACTCATTGTTCCTATTTTTAAAAATGGGGATAAAAACATTCCCTCTAATTATAGGACCATTATGATTAGCCCGATTTTAGTCAAGCTTTATGGAATTATTTTGGAAAAGAAGATTAGCATTTGGCTAGAAAGTCACGGTAAAAGAGCTAAAGGCTAGGCCGGGTTTAGGAGATATCATTCAATTGTGGACCATCTTGTTACGTTTAGGATCATTGCAGAGGAGTTCCGCAATACTAAAACCAATCTTCTTTGTTGTTTTGTTGACTTTAGAAAAGCTTTTGACATGGTTCCTAGGAAAAACCTTTGGAATAGGTTGGAAGAGATAAAAGTCCCTCTCGAGTTGAGGGTTGCTGCAATAAGGATGTATGAGAACGTTATTGATAAGTTTAAAAACACTGAGGGCTGGTCAAAAGAGATTAACTGCAATATTGGAGTCAAACAAGATTGTCCCTTGTCCCCTACCCTTTTTGGCATATACATTGATAAGTTAGAAGAATGCTCGGAAAAAATAGGTTGTGTCGGCCCTACTCTCATTGGTATAG
>SNQJ01S0038471.1:42643-53287 GCA_010110895.2 Picea sitchensis
AAAAGAGGGTTGCCTTCTAGGGCAAAAAACCCTAACATAATCTCTACCGTTAGATCTGCAACTTTATAATGAATGGTCTATATTTACAATGAAATTACAATATACATTTACAAGGAAATTTTTCCTTCAAGGGCTTCACCCCTGAATCCCCGCTGGGGGGCCGTTTTCCCCTAGACCCCCCAGCCAGGGGGATAGCCCCCCCGAACCCCGCAGAGGGGGTACCCCCCTCTGCACTCCCCTGCGTGGAAGAGTGTACATACTTCTGGGTTGTAAATACTTCATGGGGTATAAACACGGTTGAAAGTAAAAGACCTATGAATCATGAAGATAATCAGGCTCCACAACCAACATTAAGTGCCTATGGGATGACAGGAAACCCTCTTTTGGTTGAATTTCTAGGTGAAGTATTTCTCTTCATATTTTCATTTTTATTGTCCTTGTACATCGGGTTGGGTATTTCGTTGTTTGATATCCTGCTTGAGTTATCTCTTTTTTATACACAGCAGGGATATACATCAAGTTATTTTTTCAGTCCATGCATTTTCAGTTTTGATATATTGAAAATACAAAATAATAGGCATTTTTCATTGCTTGGCATTTTTATCTTTGAATCTCTATCATTATCTTAGTGCATATAGTGAAAGATTGCATCTTTACTTCGGAATTGCAGATTTGAATTTGAAAATTGCATCATTTTTTAGGAGCATATCATTCATCAAAAGTTAAAGTTAGGACTTTGCATTACTTCCATATTTACTTTTCTTGCAAAGTCATAATTCCATGAGTTTCATTACCATACCTTTTTGAGTAATCACGTCCATAAAATCAACACTATAATTTATAATTTATTAGTAACGATTTTATTTTCTAGGGTGCACAAACTAGCCTAGGATTTAGTGCCTTGGAATAGGATTTTGTGAGTTAACTTCTCCAAGGAAATTAAATCAACATATCTGTCTAAGTCAGGGAGTGGAGAAATCCATTGTATAATTGGTAAGATTAGGAGGCTCCGCTCACACTGAATTTAATCAAGAGGTCGTGTGAAGTTGGTTGAAGGGATATCCCCCCGATACCTTCCTAGCGTCAGAGATATTTCTGGGGATCTATTTGTATCTAGGGATATTGTTAGTTCCTTTACCTCCATGAGAGGCGGTTCTTTCAAAGGTTTTGGGCTTTGCTACCCTGCCCATACGGTGGACCTGACTTATGAATACTCACTTGTGAATCTATTATACAATGGTTTATTAGTTGCTTGACTTAGGTGTTTCATAGGTTACTTACAGAGGTTTTTCTGCAGGTACCTTGGGTCAGATAAGGGTCGGACAACACACAAACTTTATGGAGGATTACCTCTCCGGGGGGATCTGACTGACTGGTTGTTAATCCCATGAGGGCCCTTATAATTGATTATGTTACCTCTGATCTTTAGCAGGGATTCTCAAGCCCCTCTTGAGTGAGGCATACCTTCTTTAGGGAGGGAGGCCACTCAGCCACTTTACCCCGTTTGCATGCATATTGGTCATTTGAATTTTGGTGTGTGCTTTACTTACTAGTTGTCCTTAGGATATATTTTTTATCTTTAGAGTCTTAATTCATCATGCAGTCGGACTAGCCTCCCCACCAGTCTCATTGCTTGTTACAGTTACCACCATATCTTGTGTCCTTGCCTTCTAAAAGGCATAGAGTTATTATACATGGTACACACACGTCCACCATTCAAACTTGTGATTCTACAAAGATGACTACTGAATCTAGTCTTCATAATTCTGGGAGCCCTTCGACTCCCATACCCACTATAGTTGACTCCTGTAACCTCTATGGTCATAGTGTCGGAGGTACCTATTATTACTATGGCCTGTCCTATAGTTAATTCTCAAGCTACCGCCTCGAACCCCTTTGGGTCTCTTGACCACTCACCAGGCTACAATGTTCAGTCCATCCCTATGGATTCTAGTCCATTTTCTTATGGTATGCCTAACTTCACTTCCCAGTTTTCGAACTCCATCCCAGTTGTTGGCCCTAATGCTAGCATTGGGCTTGGGGGAAATACACCTCCCTACACTCCTTTTTCATTTGGTGGATCTCAAATGATTCCTAATATGGGGGGTATCCCTTCTTATAACCCTAGGTCCAATCCTCCTACTTCTTGGTGGAATAGTCAACCTGGCGGACAAGGTTTGGCTCAATATTCGTCGTACAACCCTACCTCCTCGGTGCAGATTCTGAACAATAATTTTGGCATGACGAATCCACCTCTATCCTTCATTTTCCAACCTGGGGGAGGTTAGTTTCACACTTTGGGCAACCCCCAACCCGGAGCCAATCCGGTTGGGGGAAATTTCTATAACCCTCAACAGAACATTCCTACTGGAATGATGCCCAACCAACCTTATATGAATCATCCTGGAGGAGGGCCTTATAATGTCAGAAAGGGCCATGGTGTTTACCAGAACCCTAGATGGCCTCCAAACCAGCAAGCGCAATCTTTCCCGGGAGGTTGGGGCTAGATATCACAACCCTACCTCCCTTTTCTAGCCGTGCTTAATATGCCAGATTTGGCTAAGTTAATGAATGAACTTGTGAGTCAAGATACTGCATGGCCCCCAATCCCCACCAAACTTCCTTCGGACATCCCCAAGTTCGAGGGTAAGAATTGAGATTATCCTAGTGATCACGTCACTACCTTTCACCTTTGGTGCTCATGAAACTCCCTTAATGATGATTCTATTCATTTGAGATTATTTCAATGCACGCTCATTGAAGTTTCTATGAAATGGTATATTGAGCTACCCAAGGGGTCATATGGGACTTTTAGTTAGTTGGTAATGGTTTTTCTTAACCACTTCTAGTTTCCCATTCGTTATGATGTTGGCTTAGAATTTTTGTCAACTTTACGCCATGACACCACCACTCATATCTCAGACCATATCCAGGAGCGGCGTAGATAGAAGAGGTTGATGAAGACCCTTATACCCCTGACCTTTATTTTAGAACTGATTCTTAAGTCTTTTCACCCTCCTATCTCTAAGGACGTTGCTACTTCCGGGGTTACCACTGAAGAAGAAGCAATCTTTAGGGCCCAGAAGTTAGATTTGATATATGCTCAGTCTGGGATGTTATACCACCTTCTTCCTCAAGCACCTCGGTCTACTTACGACCCTAGGAAAAATCTCGAACCTCATGCCAATGGCATTGTAGGTTACGCCAATGTAAATTTCATAGACTCGGTGACAAACGAGTTGAAAGAGTTGTCTTTAAGCCAGTCTGTAAGAGGACTAGCCTTGTTTGTGTCTTCCAATCCCACTCAATCGATGGATGTACACTTCGTGCAATCGTCAGCCAACCTGAATGGTAACCAGCAACCAGGAGGGACTAAGAAGAAAGGACACAATAACCCTAAGGGTGGGAAACATGGTAATAAACCCAAGGACAATAATAATAATGAGAATACGGGTAGTAATGTTGGAGAGGGAAAACGAGAAATACGTAAGGTGAATTTTCCCTATAAGCTTTTCACAGATGATCACCTTACCCATTTGTGCCCCAAAATTGCAGAAGATGTGAGGCTATTAGCTTGAACTCCCGTCATACTGACGAATCCATTCCCAAATAATCAACACTTAGCCTCGATCTCCTCAAATGATGGAAATGCGGCTGGTGGAGGTCAAAACCAACAGTCGCAAGATGACGACCGTTTATGTATCAATATGGTCGATGAGAAAATAGATGTAGCCACTTGATCTTGAGATTATATTTCTAAACAAACTAATCCTAGTCTAGAATCTCCTCCTCCTCCTTCGGAGACTTCTTTACAGATTGAGAAACCAGATCCACCGCCTTGTATTTAGAAATGATTACTTAAGCGCTCTACCCATAATCCAAATCCTAGAGCCACCCAAAACTACTCTATCATTGAGGACCTGGGTCAAACCCCTTGTGCAATGTTGGCTTTGGAGGTACTCCAGATGTTTCCTTCATAGAGGAATGCCTTACTCTCTATTTTAGGAGCTCTAGAACCCAATGGCTCAAAAATTATCAAGTTTGATGTCACAGATGTTAAGCCTTTCTTGCCTTACCATGTGGCTTTCGAAATCCATGTGGAGTACTCAAAGTATATCATCAAACATGCAGTTGTTGATGAAGGCACTACTACTTGTGTGATGTCCCCGGGTTGTTGGAAAGCTCTCAGGTCTCCGAATCTTTCCAAGTCATCGAACATGTTGACTGCTTTTGATGATCATTCCTTCCACCCTCACAGTATTCTCCCTACCTTTCCGGTCCAACTAGGTTGGACGACGGTAGAGGTGGAAGTAGAGGTAGTTGATGCACCTCTTGATTATAACTTGTCACTAGGTTGCGATTGGAATTATGCCATGATCGACGTCGTGTCATCTGTATTTTGTACTCTTTGTTTTCCTCATGAAGGGAAGATCAGGACGATCGATCAATTATCCTTTGCGTACTCTAGTGCAAATGCATCTCTTGGACCGTCGATCCCTGTGATCGAAAATTCTCAGCCACCAACTAAGAATATCAGTGTCGGAATGTATTCTTCCCTTATGGGTACATACAACTTATTGACATGGAACCATCATGTATATGCCATGTCCAGTAATCCCGTTTTGACTAGAAGGTCCATTCCTTTTCGCACTTCCTATTTTAGTGATCCATGGACCCTACCTTCCTCGACTTCATCTTGTGAGGGTCAGCCACATACTGGAATTATATCACCAACCTCTCTTGGTCATGTTGTAGATGGGTCGACAACCTCTGCTAGTCAGGTTGAAGACCAACAACCAACTGCTGCAAGTCATGTTGGGGGAAAAAGTATAGTCATCAGTAGTCACACTACACATACATCACCAACATCTACTAGTCATGTTGGGGATTCATCACTAACCTCTACCAGTCATGTTGGGGATTCGCTACTAGCCTTTTCTAGTCATGTTCGGAGCATGTCACCAGCCACTACAAGTCATGTTGCGGGCATTCATATGATTGAGAAGATTTTATTTGTAAGACGTAATCCCAAGTTCCTTTGTAGGATTTTCAAAGGAGATCACCTTACTTGTTTGTGCCCTGCTATTGCTGTGGTGCAAGAAGCGTGGTCCTTTCCAGGGGGACCTTTGGGTTATGAATCCTCTTTGGCTTCCCAACCTTATTTGGTTGATACAACAGTCATGACAATGTGATATTCAGCTAACACCCCTCCCCCTTTAGGGCATGATGCATCTCTTGACCTTGTTGTCTCGCATCCTATTCAACCAATGGTTGAAGAAGTGGTAGTGTCGATGAAATATTCGGTTGATACCACTCTTATATTGGAGAGTGACAAGCCTAAGGAAGTGAAATTTCCGATGCAATCTTTGATCAATCCCATTCTTCTTTTGGAGAGTGATGAGTCCTTCTACCATGTCCTTAGCATTTCTAGTTATGTACCTTCTTCACTAGGGAGCATTCCACTCTCTTCGAGTATGCTCTGTCCAATTCCTAGGATGGTTTCCTTTGATTGGAATGATGGTGTAGAGCCTCGACTTCCTTCATCTACACCATTATAAATAAGGGGAATTCTTCTATATATTGTATATAAGGTAACCTCTGCAAGTATTTTATCCTCCTCAACTTGGAAAGCTTTAGGTTTTCCCAAGATTGTGTCAGCTCTTCGTAAGCCACTGACCTTTCATAGAAATCCTGCATGGGAGCCTTGGCCTCCCCCATTACATGCTTCCTAGAATAACATCCATGAGTCTGATTTAAGCTCTTTTTTGACTTGTCTAAAAAACAAAAATATTATCAAGTGATTTCTCCCTTTCACACTCATTAAATTAGACTTGAAAGGTCGTGAGTCTTAGTTAAACTCTTTTTCGACTCATTTCAAAAAGAGAAAATATTGCTGAGTGATTTGTCCCTTTCACACTTGTTATATTGGACTTGAAAGGTCATGAGTCTTAGTTAATCTCTTTTCTGAATCGTTATCAAAAAGTGAAAATATCGCTGAGTGAATTTGTCTTTTTCACACTCGTAAATTGGTTTTGAAAAGACGTCTATTTGGCACAAGTTTACCAATTTTTCACACAAAGTAGAATAAAAGACATAAAAAAGGACATTTTTTGGATTCAAGTTGTGATTGCATCTCATGCCCTTGCTTGCAGTATTGAGCCTATAGTCGGTTCTCGCTTTGCATTATAAATTGTTTGCCTTAGCAGTTTTTCATCCTCAACCAAGCAGAGCCTTGCTTATATCCTTCACAATTTGACACCCTATACCTAGGAGGGAACATTCCCCTGAGTTTCCATCTCCTGCATGCACTTCTCTGCATTGAGCATAGGTACTTTCCACTACTGGAACTAGTTTTTCTTACTTGCGACACTCGTTTCCTCCTATGTATCGTATAATTCATTTGTTTATGAAAAAACAAAAAAATATGGGCGGGAAGGGAGTATTATCTTATATCGGCAGCAGTCATGTCGCCTTTGAACATAGAACAAAATTATTTGAGCCCATTCATCATCATAATTTTGGGATTATCATGGCCTTAGGAAGCTGAGCTATTTACAGAGTATTCTCTACCGACTGGTTACTCTTCCATTCCCTATAGAGAATTTCATCGATGCCTCCTTCATCTCATGGTTTCATCATCAGGTCTATGTTGCCAGAGTCCTTCACATGTCTCATGCTCTTGTTCAAAGGAAGTCTATCAACCTGTTTCGAACACTCCTATGAACTCTTGACTTTGCATGTCGGCCATACCCTCAGTTTGTCTCAGAATCACATGATATTGTAGTCCTATCATGCACACTGGCCCTACTTTCATCATTGGTAGGTAACCTTGAACCCCAAAAGTTGACATTTCATCATTGTTCGTTGACTGGGTGGTGTCCCTTGTGTTCGATGATAATACATATATTCACACATTGGGATTCATGTAGTGTCTTAGACGTCATTAGCCTTATTGGTGGTTTCCTCGCCTTTGTCAATAGTTTTTATCATTGGCTTCTATTCAAAGGGTCTTTTTCATGTACCGCTTACACTTGGCACATGCGAAAGACGCACAGGGTCATTAGTTTATGAATTTTTTCTTCATATAATTTCCACCAAATCATGAAGCTCCTGCTTTGTACCTCATTATGACTGATGAGAGATGCCTTAATTCTCTCCTTTCAGCAGGTCTCTTTCCATAGACATCAACCCATTTATTCTGGAAATGAGGCCTAGAGTCTTATGAGTACCTTGAGCCTTGCAGTCATTAGTGGTAGGATATCTCTCCATCGACACTTGGGAATACATCAATGTCTCATGATCGATGGATTCTTCAGGTGTTTAACATTGAATCCTCTATTCACACTTGTAAGAATTTCTCGGTGCCTTGATATCTACTTTCATTATCAGTAGGATGTCTCACATTTTTTAATGGTATACCTCAATGACCAGTCATCAAACGATGTCTCATTGTGTTCGACCTCAACTCCTTTATTCACATGATGTAGACTTACACCTTTGGTGGATTGTGTGGAAGACTTGAAGACATCACTATGTAGCTGTAGCTTTCCTGAGTTTCTTCTTCCCTTTCATTGGACTAGTACCTATATGACTTTAGTGATCATGGAATATGAGATTGTAATCCATGGTATACAGATATCCTCAGCTTGGTTTTTTGAGACTGGTTCTACTGGGCCTTGTTCATGACTATGACATCTTTTGGCATGTAACCGCATTTGTATTTTCCTATTCATGGCCACGAACACTTGTTTGGTATATTTTCACATGGATCTGCAGTGTATTTTTGGCGGCCATGTATGAAAAGTCAATACAGAATGTAATGAGAAATCGAGTTCATCCAACTGGTTCTCTACCACTCCATTTTTGGGTTGTTTGTAATTTATTTCAGCCATCACAAATACTCCTCTGACCTCACACATTAGGGGGCATCTGTTAGAGAAATATTTTCCTCACCCTATGCAATCTTGCAGAGAGGGCCTTACTCCATTTGCCTATGCAGACTCACCTTCCCTGGTTGATAAATTTAGAGACAAAAATATAAAAAAAATCCACTTATACGCATATTGCACCCTATATAGCAAGCATATACATAGGTTGCTCCACTAGAGCCTCCGTACATCGGTATTTATGCCAAAAAATCAAAATTAAATGTTGTTTTTCCATGTCATGACAAAAAATCTCTGATCCTTGGCCTTCCATATACTGGAAAAGTTTTTACTCGTCCCTTTAGTTGCATTTTGAATGCTATAAAGAATCTAATTCCGAGCTATGAAAAAGGAGAGAGAATTCAACTTTGAGAGAAAAGTTACTCTGGAGAAATTATTACTTCATATTGAGTATGCATCCCTTTACCCTTTAAGTCTGAACAACGTGTTCATCCCCCAAGATCTTCCCTTATTGAAGGAGAACCTCTTTGTCTCCCTTATATGAGATTTCCTTTGGTGGAGGATTGAAGTGGTGGAGGCCCAGCTGGAATGAACTTGGTTTCTCAATTTCAAACCATTCTGACACAGAAGTTTGTAATGTTTTCACTTCTACTGATCATTTATTAAGAGAAATACCCCTTTCTCATCCAATTGATATCTTGCAAATATATGAGTTATTATCCATGGGAATGTTTGTTTTGTATATTAATGGATTATGCTATATAATGTGCAAACCTTTTATATTGTCACTATATGCTTGCTTTGCTTGTTTGTTGAGAACTGGTTGCAAGTATAAATATTTGGGTCAAAGTGCTCAACGATAGACATCATTAAACATTTGGACGAGGTAGGTACCTTTCTTATCTTTCTTGCACATTGGTTTATATAGCATGTTTATGGGGAAGAGTTGATTTCTGCAATCATACATGTCTATTGTGGTTCACCCTAGCCATAGAGAGATTTTACTCATAACACACTGTCATAAACTTGCCCCAAATTTTATGGTCCTTATACAATTATCAAACGAGTGGTTCCCATGGCCTACCAATTAACTCTACCTAGTCACTTTAATCTCCATTATATTTTTAATGTTTCCTTTTTAAATAAAGTGATTGGAAAGAAGTTCCAAACTCAAATCAGTCTCCTTGAGTTGGATGAAGAAAGTTCCATTTGGTTCTAGCCATAATCACCCTTGGACCAGTGCGAGTTTCATCTATGTCAGTGCACCATGAATGAAGTGTTAGTTAAATGGAAGGATACACCTTTAGAAGATGCCACCTGGGAGTCAGATACCATTCTACAACAATTTCCTCATCTCAAGCCTCGAGGGAAAGGTTTTGTTTTCAAGTGGGAGGGCATGCTAGGGACCTAACCTCCCTAAACCCTCACGTAGGTAGAATAATAGATTTTCGATGTAATAAAGGCCGACATTAGTTAATAACTCCCATTTAATAATGTGAACAAATATAATGTAAGAAGACTTAATATAAGATTATGCTTCTATAAATATCTTCCTCTATAATGTTCTTTAGAAGATATAATTAATATAAATAAGATTATAAGTAATGAGAAAGTCTTTTCTTCAGAATTATTGTAATAAAGATCTAATTTGCTAGAGGTTATCCCCTCAAAGAGGCAAGCGAACTTGTATTTATATCAATAAAGGTATCATTTTTGGTGTTGTGATTCTGTATATTTTGTTGTTACGATGGTATTTGTTGTGATATTTATGTTTTTCCTTATTATACTACATATGGTACCTTACACAAAGGGAATAGTTAGTTATTGTTGATTTGGGTTTTTCTCACATGATCAAATTCATATCATAATCATATGATTGATAGTATTACACTTCACAGTTCAATGATTTAGTTGAATGTACTAGTTCCCTTACCATGTGTGAGATGCATCAAACCGTAGGAGGGGGTTACCCTTTAGGTAGTCCCCTACATGTTCTAACATCAACATTTTCTTCTAGAGATATGACTCCACCTATTGTACCTTGGATATCAGGTCTAGGGACACCTTTTCCTTTTTGGGTGTTGATGCACTTCCCCTTATCAACATCAAAACATTCATTCTAGGGGTTTGTCCTATGTGCCCTTATACCTATCCACCTCCTCAATCGGTTACCTTGGACCAAGACAAGAGATTTATCATTGCTCATAGACTTGGTCTAATATCACATGTTCGACTCTATCTCATCATGTAACCATTGATATTTTTGCATACATCGATGATCTAGCCTCATATGCAGTTCCTCATTTTACCATTGTACTAGCCCTCATTTTGAGCTCCCCTTTATTCAATGCATGCGATATATTTGGAGCCCACTCCTATTCAATAGGGATTCTCCGGTTTTTTCCACACCCCTCCATTCAAGGTTGAGGTATCAGTTCTTATGTATTCATATCAACAAAAGTTGTGATGTAAACCTAGTTCTTTCATCCAAGCATATGCATATGAGACTGATTGTGTCATTATATTTTACTCTAGCCCACTTTTTCTAGCATCATATTGTATTTGATACCTCATTTTGTCTCATCAATTCAACCCCTTCATGATGGGCACACCATTGTAATGATTATCATAAGTTATCTCGATGCGTATGGGTATGCCTACCTTGTCCCTACTAAGATCATGCAACTTAACACCTTGTGACCCTCTTGTTGGCATATGGTCTTCTTCGGCCTCTCCTATGATTGGTTCAGCTTCCAAT
>SNQJ01S0038472.1:32731-70683 GCA_010110895.2 Picea sitchensis
AATGACCGATGCCTATATTATTTCAGGCACCATTTTGTGAGTTCATAAGAAAGCACCGATATGTATATATTTTAATCAATCTTTTTTTACAAATATTTTATATAATAATATTGTTTTTAACATTTTTGTTATTGCATTTTCATGTAATGAGAGAAAAAATGTCCTTATCCAATGGATTACACCTCTGTTATTTGCAACAATGTAAATCGTTCACATATTAATTAATTAATTTTTTGCAAAAATGTAAACCATTCACATATTAATTAATCAACAACACAACATTTTACAACATTTGACAATGTGATAAGATAACAAACCCATTTTATTATATATGAATAAGAGACCCATGTTCATACAAAATGGGACAACATAAAGGTTCACAATAATAAAAATGGAAGCAATATGTAATTGTTATAGTTATTGGTAACATGTCCTCATGAAATTGGGAGATTATGCCCACTACATTAAGCGTCCTCATGCAACCGGGACATTATGTCCACTACATTAAGAAAAAATATTCATGATTTTTACAGACCGATATTACAAAACATACAACTTGTAGTAACAATCAATTATATTGTTTTTCATTCATCACTTGAACTGTTTTCATTGCTCAAGCTATGTGCATCTCTCATTTCTTGATCAGTTGTAGGTGATATTGTACATTAGTTATTTAAACATACGTTTTCTTGTTCAACTTTTTATTGACATTCCAACTGCTCTTGTTCCATCTACAAACAAAGAAATAAAGCGTAATAAGTAAATCTACTTTTATAATATATACGTAGAATATGCATGATTATGTAAATAAAAAAACGTACCATAGTAGCAAGTGATTCATAAACCATACACATCATTTTGAAGCCTTGCTTCATGCCGATTATCACAAGATGTTGGCTCCTCTCCATACTTTGTTTCCCGCATGTTTAATATGCCATGGAAAATCACAGTCAATATAATTAATATAAAGGTTTCTTATTGATCCATTGATTATCAAACAAAGGAAGTTAAACTACTTACAAATTGTTCAATTAAACCTTGATACTTCAACATATACTCACAACCCTTAGTTAACCCAATGTTGATCAATTGTTTTTCTTGCTCTTCTTTGTATGATAGCACCTATCAGAAGACATCCATTGATCAATGCAAATTAATTATTTAAATATAAAATAAATATGAAAAATTAAGTAATGTCGAAAACTTAAGTACTCACAAAGTTTGCGATCAACCCTTTTTTTCCTTGTCGTCTTGTCTTATGTGCTGATTGGGTTCTATTTTATTTTCTTTTCTGCAATAAAACAATTGAAAATTAGTATTTAATATGATAAATAAATTTGATGTACATAAAAGAATAAATGAATGATCACATACCTACGATGCACGTTCTTGTTGGGATGCATCCTCATGTGATGCAATTATGCTCAATTCTTTCACCATCTCCTTGTACATTCTTTTGGACATCCCTACCAGTATGCATTGGATTTCCCCTCATTTGTCACTTGGAATTTTCATAATCCTCATGAAAAACTAAGAAGCACAATATTTTTTTCTTAAATGGACATTGGAACACAATATAGAAAAACATGTTTAGTAATAATACCTTTTATATGATTATTTTTTGTTATTGTGAGTTTTTTCTATTGCAAGTTTCACGGGTCTCATTGACCATGGCTCCATAAACATTTCTTGTGGTGTACGTATAAACTGATTCTTGGAGTCGCTGGATTGATTTTTGTATTGTAAGTGGAAATTACGTCTATACATTCTTTCCACTATATCCCTCAAATCTCTGTAAAAAAAAATTTCCCCTCTCATTAACTTCAAGCACCACTCCAGATGAACTGATGACCAAGCTACCATCATCATTTACATCCTTAACAATTTGTGTCCTCTTAGGATGAGATTCTAGTGCCTCGCTATCGGTCCCTACATAACATTTTAAAAAATGAAATCGAGTGTTTAAAACATGTTAGAGATTAATGTTAAGAAACTCATTTTTAGTAAAAGTCAAAGAAAAACTTAATGTTGATCACCTTTTGATCCACCTGTTTCCTCTCATTGCAACATTTCGATAAATCATTTACGCTCTTTTGCACTATTATTGTGAACAATATTATCGAGTTTCTTCAAGTTTTTTCTCTGCATGACACATGTTAACCAATACACATCATTAATTTAAACTTACAAATATTTCAAATATATTAACTTTTGAATAAAACTTAAAGAACTTATCTTCCTCTCTTCTGGGGATGAGATACCACTGCGCTTCTTTCAATAAGATGTTTTCTTTGAAATTCTATCAATCATCTTGTATAAAATTAAATAAGGAATCATCATAAATAGAAATTATGAAAATTTTATACAATCTAGTATTTAAGTGCGCTTAATTAAACAAAATGCACTAGGACGTAAAATATATACTTGCACCTCATTCCACACTACTAACCCATACACATATGATACAAAATCAATACTATTTATTTTTTCAACCAATCAATGCTTTTCACAAATATATGTTTGCCGATGCACTTGTATATAAATTAAGCATTGGGTCGATAACTCTATACAATGTGCACTGGGGCAATTTTCTTGTACAGTGCGCGCACTGAGTACCATGAAAAAGTAAAAAATAAATTGTTGACAATAATAGGGTTTGGGATCTTATGCAATGAGTAGTACCACTGCAACAAATACCAAATACCCCATACACAATTAAATAAACCTATAAAAATCTATTGCTTAAAAAAAGAGGGGAACAAGAAAAAACAACAAGAACGCTACAACTTCCAATACTGAAGGTAACTATGAAACCCTTATATTTTTTTTAACATGNACACAATTAAATAAACCTATAAAAATCTATTGCTTAAAAAAAGAGGGGAACAAGAAAAAACAACAAGAACGCTACAACTTCCAATACTGAAGGTAACTATGAAACCCTTATATTTTTTTTAACATGCATTGAAAATAGTTTGAGCCAAATAGGCAAAGATTGAAATGAATAGTAGAATGAAATCACATACTTAAAATTTCTTCTTTGTAGATTTGTATGTGCCCTAATGATCCTTTCCAATTTTGGCTCTTCAAAAAAATTCAGCCACTCCAAAGTCTTTCGTGGTAAATCCCTCTTCCACAAATCCTCCCTCTAAATTCTGCCAAAAAAATGAAACAATGAATAATAGTTTAATTTATAAACAAATATGTTTTGAAAAATGAAATTCCCTCTCCGTTTTTTTTGCTATGTTTTTTCAATTTGTATGTAAAAAATCTTATTAAACTATATATTTTAAAAATTGATTTTGTTGTCAAATTGGTGCGCCTCACTGATTTGTGTGCACCGATGTGTATATAGTAAATAACACACCGATACCAATTTTATCAATAAAATAGAAATGCAAACCTCCGCTATTAAAATTTACAGATATTTTGTTTTGCAGAGGTTTTAATGAATGCAATGGTTCGGTGTGTTTCGTAGTTGGTCGCACCAGTGCGTTCTATATGTATAGATGCACCGATGAGTTCTATATGTATAGACACACCGATGAGTTAGAAAATAAATAAAAGCACCAATAAATTTTAATATCAGATTCATGCATATATTGATGATGGTTTTGGCTCAAATTCAGAAAAAATAAGGTTATAATATGAAATGGTCAATACTTCAGATTCCAACTCATTCCACATCATTGCAAGTTTTTCAAATTCTCCCACACCGTTTGAAGTAATTCTACATTTTATTTATAATTAATTTATCTTATTAAATTTATGTCGTTTATGCACGTGCATTTGAATAATTGTTTATTAAATTTTGTAGGATCATAAATTGGCACCAAGTTCATATGAGAAAGATATTCCACCAGTGAAAAAATGTTGCAAGCTCTTATCATGAGAAAAATACCGCAAAAAAATGTTTGATGAAAATGGATAGTTGTTTTACCCTGCCAATTGTAACATGTCATCTTCCAGTAACCTGCGTTCTAGTTCAATGATATTACACTGTGAATTGGATCTCTTTTATGACACACCAATGGTATGTGGTTGTTCAAAATGTAAAATGTTGAAGAAGAAACCTCGTCGTGTCATATTATCTCATTATATTATCGATTGACTACCCAAAGTCGATGGTCTAATACCTCCCACTGCGCTCAATAATCTAATAGACGATATAGAAAAGACACGTATGAACACTTCCATATGCTCATTTTTTGAAAAGTTGGAATCCAAATCAACTATGTTTCATCCTAAATTGGCCAACCCGTCTCCTTCTATTGAGTAAACATAGAATTATTATAGTGAACCAAAGTATGATATCAATACTACCCAAAACATCACTACAAGGAGATCAAAAAAGTTGCATGAGCTGAGAGAAAAAATGTCCAAGTACACACCATAGTCTGTTCAATTGTTGGAAGGTAGCGATGACTTCCATCTTTCTATCCATCTACAAAGTAAATACCAAACCTGTGACAAATGATATTTGTATGGAGCTTCACCACCATCCATGCCTATGCCCAACGTTGGATTAACCAAATTCTCTTTTTGTGGTAATAGTTATATGATTGCCAAGTATAAAATAGATGTTGCAAATCTTGGGTTGTTTATCCTTTCACATTTATTCGTTCCTCCCAAACAATCAATGACACTTATCCCATTTTTTGGTCCTCTTTATAGTCAGTCTGATTACTTGAATATTGTCAAATACAAACATAACATTTCCATGTATAGTATTTGCATGAATCGTTATGCTTCTAGAAACTTTAACATGAAAAACTTATTATATATCAACGGTCGTCCACGAACTCATGGGAACATTGCAGGGTTCATAAATAGTTGCAGGGCCTCATTATTTAGTGCAAATTGTTCCTTTGAGGAACACTCCAATGACAATGATTTCTTTATGAAAAATAAGGTACTGATATTTGTTGTTGTGCATGCAATACATAGTTTGTCTCCTGGTGATGAGTTGTTAATAAACTATAACTTTCATAGACCACCAATCGCTCGTCAAAAACGCCTTGCATTGGGTCTACCTTTAGACGTCCCTTTGGGGCATAAAAAAAAAGAAGATTGAGTAAATGTATTTTTGGATTTTCAATGGAATTAATGTAAATGTATTGCTTAATTCAACATTAGTTTTATAAAGTGGTTGGTCGCATGTTACAATTATTGCATCAAAGATGGGGACTAAGTTCCCTATAACTTCTACACATGGACTTTTGTTTATTTTATTTATTGAGTTTGCTTAATATTTTTTTATATTTTTAAATATTACTAATGAACCTTAGCCATTATAAGCCTTGCACACTAAGGATGGTATTAGGGCCTAATATGGTCCACATGTGAAAAATAATGTCATTTCCCTTAAATTTGATGCTTTATGGATTATTCATGATGCAAATGGGCCTATAATATCGAATAGGCTCACAAAGGGAATATGGAAAGCATCACTTAGTTCAAGATATATTAAGATTAATTGTGGAGGACATATGGTAGTTGTACATGGTCACAAAAAAATGAGAATGAATATTAGTAATTGTAGAATTTACATAGAACACTAATGTCATAGGATGCATGCACATGATGTAAAATTAATTTTTTTAGGAGATAAAGTATCATATGTCCATGTTATATAATGACTTTATGCCAAATTTTATTTTTTCCTAAAAAACATCATGGCGGTTGGGACTACATAAACCAATTAATTAAATTCATCATTTCCAAATCATTTGTCATTGTGTTTCGTTTTGACAATATTTTTAAATAGTTTACACAAACTCATCTTTAATGAAATTGCATGCATCTATTGATCTATTTCTATGGATTCAAAATTATTATTTTTATATAAATGTTATTGTTTGATGAATTACATGCATTTATAGATATATTTTTATTAATTCCAATTATATATAAAAAAATATAAAAATATAATTGTTTCCTATTATTTTAATATTTTTCGCGTAACATGTATCATAATTTAAAAATACATGTCTATGCTTGTGCAATAAAATTTTAACACAATCATTTTTTAAAAATTGACATTTTCGCCTACAAAGTAAAAAAATATATTGATTCTATTAACACCTTTATTGATTTTTTTTATTATTAATATAAAGTGAGGTGCATTTTATAGTCTAACATGACACTTGGCATAAGTGATCCCAGTATAGTAATTGAAAAAAAAAGAACATCCCAATGTGGAAGATATTTGTACCATCACTACTCATAAATATATCAATTATAAATGCAATTATGAACAATTATTATAATGTTATCAATAAATAAATGAGAAAAAAAACATCTCATAAAAGTATTTTTTCTTCGTAAACATGTTTAATGAACATATTGCATCTTGCTGGAAATTAAACAATTCACCTTGAAGATGAATTTAACATAATATGACATTAATAGTTATAAGTTTTCACAATTACAGTCCAAAGTAAACTATTTCATAAAACTAAAGTTAAACATTATGTGGCACCTCTAAATTCTAATGAGCGATACATCTTAAATTTAATTTAAAAATAAAGAAATCATTATGCATTTTATAAATCAAACAACAACAACATCAACATGATTTGAAAATACATAATATACATGTGTGCTATATTGTTTATAGCGCACCAGGGTGATTGAAAGCACACCAAAGCCATTGTTACATAAAAATGCATCGATAAACAATTTAAAACAAAAAAAGTATGTATGAAAATGTCCACAATTAAAGTTTTGTGGAGGTTTTGCTTTGTAGAGGAAAAAACATAGGTCACTCTTCAATGCCTCTCATAATTTAGCGCATGGAATTGATCCTTTACCACTTCCTTAGTGCTTTGCCTCACATATCCTCCTTCGCGGGTCACTTGACTTTCTCCAAGATATCGTCCTCGTCATAATTGTAGCCATAATATGAATTGGCATCAATTCAATTGTAAATTGAATACCTACACCTCCTCTTCTTCACCTCGAGGGGGATTATTGAATAACTCTTTGGGGATGGGGAGGAATTTTGTAGCCCCAAAGTGTCTGTAACCGAGACCCTTGCCTATGGAACTGGGCACATCAACTTCATTCTCTTCCAAGTCTGTCATCTTGGCCCCTACTTTGGCATAATTAGGATTGCCAAACTCTATGATTATATATTCCCAGTGCCCCTTTTCTCTGTTCAACAATAAAATCCCCTAATGGATGTCTTAATTATAACACCGTGTCAGCCTTGAGAATGACCTAATATCCATGTTGTATAATATTCCAATATTGTATAATCTTCCAAGATGGCATGTTACAATCTAACAACAAATTGTAAAAGTGCGGTTGGGAATTTCCTCCTCGACGTCAAAGAGCTATTTCATAAGCCCCGCGAGGTGAAGAAAATGAGTTTTATGTATGTGATCTACAAGTGAATTGATGCCAATTATTATGGTGACAAGGATGAAGAGAACAATATCTTGGAGAAAGTCGAGAAAACCACAAAGGAAGAGACACATGCAAGAGTGTTGAGGGAGTGGCTGAGGATTGAGTCTACCTAGATGCAGGCTAGGTTGATGATAAAGAGTGGAGACGTTGTTTCCATTAAATCATTCCTATTCAAGGAATATGATGATGTTGTAGAATAAATGGGAGAGAATGGAAGGGAAACCAACAACATATATAATGGGAGTTTGTTTCCCATGTTCCCCTTCTGGATGAGAAAGCGATCAAGCGCATGGTTGTGGAGAAGAATAAACATGATGAAATTCTTCGTAAGTACACATGTGAGGATCTCAAAGAGGAGTAGGCTGAGGCCAATGAAAGGCTTAATATTTAGTAATAAGACATGCTGACAAAGCTTATGGATCATCAATTTTTTTTCCAAATGTGTTTCTTAACTTCTATTAAATATAAAATATGGAGCTTAGGTCATTCCTGAGGCTGACATAGTGTTATAATTAAGACATCCACTAGGGTCGTTTCTTTATGACCAGGGAAAAGGGGCACTGAGAAGCTCTGATCATAGAGCTTGGTAGTTCTAATTAAGCCAAAGTAGGGGCCAAGATGACGAACTTGGAAGGGAATGAAGTTAATGTGCTTGGTGACACAATAAAGGGCCCTGATTACAAATAATTTGAGGCTACAAAATTTCTCTCCATCCTCAAAGATCTATTCGATAATCCCCCTCGAGTAAAAGAAGAGGAGGTGTAGGTATGCAATCTACAAGTGAATTGATGCCAGTTCATATATGGCTATAAGAATGACGAGGACAATATCTTAGAAAAAGTCGAGCAACCCGTCGAGGAGGAGATGTGAGGCAGAGCACAGAGGAAGTGGTAGAGGATCGTGTCCATCCACTAAATTATGAGAGGCATTGAAGAGTGACCTATGTTTTTTCCTCCACAAAGAAAAATATCCACAAAATTTAATTGTTGAGGTTTGCATATGTAGTTTGTGAATTAAATTGATTTTCTTCTGGTTGCTACTGTTGTTGCTGCTACTACTACGCTTGACGACGTTGAAATATATGATTCACATAAAATCCTTTTTAGGAACACACACACACACACACACACACACACACACACACACACACACATAATGAATTTAAAATATAAAACACAAACATATATAACTAATTTATATTCATCAAAAATTGAAATTAGTTTTTTTTGCAAAAGAAAAGTGAAAAAGTAACTAGTTCCATTATTGAAATCATATGCACTCCATCCAGTACTCCTTATCAGACATAAGGCACCGAACAAAGATGTGTTAAATATAAGACACTTGTGCATCATTGTTAGTCGACCACCAATATCCATAGTGGTGCATTGTGATATATAGTGCACCAATTAAGGGTTGTCATACAAAAAGACCCACAATGCCATTTCACATATGAAGTGTGTAACATGCGGCAATTAGTTTTATGTAATGCACCATTGTAGTAGAATTTATTAATGTTAAACCCCATGTGGTGATTAGTTTTATGGAATGCACCGTTTTAGTAGAATTTGCTAATGTTAAACCACATGGTGTTCTTGGTTACATTAAACACACTGACACTCTATGTTATTATGAACACCAGATGCTCTTGACTGGTGCATTGTATTTTCTTGATGCACCGTTAATAGGCGTGTTTTAAAAAACGCACCAAAATGTTAATTTTTAAACTATTTTTCTCGGTACAACTTACTTAACTACACTATTGCTTTTCATTTAACGTAATACACCAACACTCCATTTCAACTTTCTATGCATTGATACCAGTGCATTTTTATAATGACACACATGAAATGGGGCATTCCATAAAATGAACCGATATGGTAAATTATTATTTATTTTTCTCTTTGTGTTATAGTACACATCACCGTTGCGTTTTATTTATTTTAAGCACTGCGGAAGAAAATTTTAGTTTCAAAAACCTGGCAATGCATTTGATTAATAGAACACACTGGTGCATTTATCTCAATTGGTGCACTTCCTAGAATCTTAGGTTCTTACCATAAGACGCACTACATTGATAATTTGTGAAAATTTGGTTCGGTGTCATGCTCTTTACATTACCAGTGCGTTGTTGGGATTCAATCGCACCGACATGTGAAATTGTTGTATATGAACCTACATTGTGTGATGTGTTAATATAAACACATGATCGATGCTACCATACTATTGGAGCACTAGAGTTTTGTTTAACGACGCACTCTGTTGTCGAGAGCACTGGTTATAGGGTGTCCACCGAAACGACACAACACAACAATGCATTTGGTTAACATAAACACATCAAAGACACATTTTTATGAATTGTGTTCAGGGCAGTGTGATTTTTCCAATGTACAATACCAATGTGCTATAGTTTCCAGAGCATCGACTTGATGTTTAACGGTGCATCGTATAGTATAACGTACCGGTGCAGTTAATGTTAGCATTGGCATCGCTCTGATATATTGATTCATTGCAAATTAAGTGGTGTGATTTGTTACTTTGAACACATTGGCACAACCATGTTATTGAAGCATTGTGTTTTGTTTAACAAGGTGTTATGAATAGTATATCACCAGACACGAGTGTCAAAGGAAAGATCCCATGATGTCAAATCAATCAATATATATTTCGGTGTGGATATTTAATTGCACAATGCATTTTTTTAAATTAGTTTCACCGCCCATTTATATTTCTTGTGTAGTTTTTTGATGGTGTGTTTCATTAAATGGAACACACCAGTGCTTTGGAGTTTGAAAAGAATCAACATGTTATTTATCAAGCCTTGTCCTTTACCACACCATATTCGGGTCATTTAAGCAGAAGCACCACTTAAGATAAAACTTGGATGCACTAGAGGTGGTGCTTACTGTGAAGTTATAACGAGATGCATTGCACCAGGGCAAGATTGTAACAACCCTTCTTAAATAGATGTATAGGATTATTAATTGTAATTAATTTAATAATCTAACTGTCCTAAAAGTTAGCTAAACAATAATTATTTCTTAAATAACTTTAACTAATTAATTATTATTAATTACTTGTTCATGATTGTCAAAAGTTAATTAATTATTAAATTAACTTTCATTAATTAATTAAATAAAAGAAATAAAGGGGTTAATAAATTATATTGTAAATTAAAGCTTACGTATTGAGGAAGGGATAGGACATTAAATATAAGATAAAATAATAAATAAATGGATAGGGAACATGAATAATAAGACAAGCATTAATAATTGGATAGGGTAATGAATGTGGAGACAAGGTAATAAAATGGAGGAGGAAAGGCGGTGAAGGAGGAATATGAGGGGAAGGTTCACGGAGGAGAATTTCTACTGATTATTTTCTTTGGGGACTCTCTTGGATTTACAGAGAGGAGATGAGTTTTGGAGTCGGAAGCTTTAGTCTGAGGGAACTGGTTTCTTTGGAGGTTTTGGGCACGAGGGCGAGGATATCCATATTAACATCACAGGAGCTGGAAATAGTTAATCTGAATTGAGAGGGAGGATAGTAAGTTTGGGAAGTGTTGAGTGCGTGCATTAGGCCTTGGCGAATTAGCATCGGACCCAAGTAATTTAAATTATTGTATTTGTTTTATTTTTCTTATAAAATTTTATTGTTGATAAATTTATATGAGAATGTGCTCAAAATAAGGAATATTTGAATTTTCTTTGTTTTTGCTCAATTGAAATAAATTAGTGGGTACTACGAAATTATCTGTTACAGTTCATGTAATTATTTGTACATTAAAAATCTATTAGGTCCTAAATGGTATCCAAAACTTTTGTTTGAAATCTGAGCCTAGGAGGCCAAATTCCAGCTCAACTCCGACTCAGCTAACTGCAAACCAAGCGTATTAGTATTGTGATTATATATAAACAATCTAAATATATATGAATGAAATTACATATTAAATGTAAAAAATGAATTTACTAAAGTAAAACAAACAGCTAGGGTTCAGTACAAATGATAATTGATCCTATGCTCCAATGCAAAATTAAAATTTGTTATCCAATGTCATTGATACACAAACATCTAGTTTACATGCCAAATAATACACAAGCGTTGAATGCTCACTTCTAAATCGACCTTGTGATGAAATCTCTTAGGAGGAAGGAAGTTACACTTTCATTATAAAGAGCCCTCGATTGGTAGTCATATTGACCTCTGTGAGATCTCAAAGACATCTGACTCTTGCTAGCATCTGCTCCAAGAAAACTTCGGAAGATCAACTAAAGCATACACATGACATGTATGTAGAGATGAACCATATAATGATCCATTGGAAACCAAAATCTGGAGGAAGCAAATCTCCAATGAGGCAATAGCTTAACCAAGTCAACCTGTTTTAGAAAGAAGTAATCCTAGTTTAAAAGCTACAATAGAGAAACCACAATAAGCTAGGGGCATAGTTGATTGAGGCCTTCGATCTTTGGAAACAAATCTGTAGGTTGCATTAGAAGGTCTAGACATAACGACACACCAATGGAACCAGTTCCCACAGGCTAACAAATACTACACGAAATGAAATTCGGCCTCATAGATTTCATGAGCATTTAAGAACAGAACAACAACCACCAAAAGTTGACACATACTCACTAGACCTAATACATTAATGAAAACATAATAGTGGCCTATTAGTCCTAATCCAAAACATCGATGAATGGTATAAAACAACGGCAAGGGGAAACTTGGCTCATATGTTCCAAAATCCAGTGGTTTGTATCAGGTTTGCCGAGAAAGAAGAGACCTATCTTTCGATTCAAAATCATGAGAACCTGGTTCTACACATGAAACAAATATATTTTAACATTTTGATGATCATCTACACAACAAAGGTTAAAATAAAACAGAGATAGGAATGCCAGAGATTGCTATTTTTTATGAGATTCTATAGACAACCCAATAAAAACAAAAGAAACGTGCGAAATGGAGTGGAAATAGATAAGAAAATAAGTAACGCTTAGTAAGGTCTAGAAATGATCTCTTCATTTTTTTTTTTTTTAAACTTTGTAATTGTAATTGAAACTCCACGGGAAGAACAAGCTTAAGGTAGTGTTTGTGCTCATTGGGTGTCGTGATCTCTAACCCTTCCTCGCCCTTACAAAAGAAAACCCTTTCACCTTATACCAGAAGTATTTTACAAGGAAGAGCTGATGAAATATAAAGAGAATAAGACATGCATAGTTATTATGATACGGTCACCCGGTCCATTCAATACACTTCTGGATAACATGGTTCCCATTTTGATCTCGTACGCAGCGCATAACATGTCCATCCAATTCCTAGACAAGCTCCAATTGCTGGTCTGTATCAACAATCTCGACAGCCTTCTGGATAACTCGGCAGCCATACATTTGAAGACTAAATGCTCAAACATGGCCATAAAGAAGATTTGCTAGATCACGCCTTTGCTTTGATTACCATGCTCGAAGAACTTATGTAGAACATAATTCCCAAAAACTTTTGTCTTGAGAATCAATGCATGAGGAAAGATTTCCATAAAAACCATATTCTTCTCTTCAGGGCTTGCAGTTTCAAGATTTTGTCGAAGATGGTGGGCAAATTCTCACGAACGCTCTGCTGCTTGGTCACTGGTATGGAGGAAGCGGAGAGGAAAGAAGCGAAGGCGACGGAGGAAAGGCGGTAACAGGGTTATTTGGCGGGAGTGTAGGGTTTTAGGGTTGAGTATGAAGAAGCCAATACGGGGAAGGAGGGCACATGGAGCCTCATGCGAGGACCTTGCGGCTGTGAGAATAATTATTTTATATTATATTATATTTTATTCTTTTACTAATTCATTTTTATTAATTTACTTTAATTGCATTTTAAATAAATTAATTTAATTTTAAATTTTAATTTTAATAATTAAAATTTAAATTTCTAATCCTGGATGAGATGTCGATTTTTTTTTTGCATAGAAATTAAGTATTTACTTTCTAAAATTAATTTTATCCAAAGTAATTAATAATAATAATTAATAGATAATTAAGTGTTAATATGTTATTAACATTAACATATTTAAAAATATTTAAAACATAACTTACTACGATACTAAAAAATAAAATTTAGAATTGACCCCATGGGTTTTGAACCCACGACCACCACCAAGTGATGAAGAGCCTTAAGGAACAACCAAACACCAACACACCATGTATGTGCCTTGGAGGGAAAAATAAAATAATAATTAAATTAATAGGAAGGATTAAGTAGATTAGTGACTAAGTGAGTGCTTACTAATAATAATTCGGGAATAAATTGAAGTGTTGATTAAAGGCGATTGAAGCTTAGGATTAAGTTTAGTCTAGATTGTTAGTTTTTAATAAACTAATACACGGTAGCAAAGTGGTGGCCGGCCCCGAGTGCCTTATTAGAAGGTACATGGCTTACATTACAGTGAGCGTGTCCAGCTTGTGTTTGGCAGTTGTGGACAATTATTTAAATACCAGTTCAATCCTATTTAATCATTTAAATAGGGTAATTATATATCCTTACATCAATTTTTTAATGTGATTAGGTAAAATGTTAAAAAGTAAACATGTTAGCAGAGATGCCTTTGATAAATGCGAAAGTTATGAACAATGTCCCGACCCATTGATTTTGGAGGATGACTAAGGAAGAAATATACCCTGTATCTTCAATGCATAGCCATCGAGTACAGTGAGTTTAGGTTAAATAAAAGATTAAAAGATCATTAATTGTGCCCATTGTCAATAGGAGTGTACTCTTTAGGGTGTAAATTAATAAACATAATGTCGAAAGTCACTTTAATCAAGTTATAAGTGAAAAGTTAAAGGAGGGCTTAGACTAGGACAAGCGGGAAGGAGGCGACATATGCACTAGGAGAGTAAGCATAGGAGTGGCGAGTATGGCGCAAATTTGGCGTAACTTCTGAGGAAAGACAATAGTTCTTTAAAAGAATTGAAGAAATCAGCTTAGACACTTAATCCTAACCCTGTGTAATCCCCTAATGGGTAATGTCTATTTTACATCTGATAAAAGAAAATTTACTCCTAACCCTGTTTCTAATTTTAATTAGCACCAATTTGAAACATCACGGAACTCGCCTAACAACTTTGGTTGTTGATGGGTCAAAACATACAAGATGGTCGGGGACTGAGAGGAATGCGAGGGTAAGAGAGCATCGTGTAAAAACCTGTAACCTTGACGCCACCCACCACCATCATGCAGAATTGGCCTCATCTTTCGTTGGAAGCCGTACTTGAGAATTTAAAGGGTGACTGTACTGATAAGGCCAGAGTGGAACCCTCACCATCACAGATGGAGTAATTGAAGCGTCAAAGGATTGAGGGAGGACCTCCGCACGAAGACATCACTGTGAGGAGATGCAGAAAGATCAAGCAGGAGTTGCAGGGAGTGCAAGTGCGGTGAGCAGCGGAAGCATGGTTGGAAGGCATGACAAGGTGTTTTCCTTAAGGGACTATACATACAACTCAAAGGCAAAGATCACCATTTTTAGTTAAGAGCCGATTGCCTTGAGCGTTGGGCAACTTAGGAAGACAAGTACACCTTACCCGGACATACGGTATCTTGGGAACTTTTGAGGAGAGGTTCCAAAGGAAAAATC
Organism: Picea sitchensis; assembly: GCA_010110895.2. Classification (NCBI taxonomy): domain Eukaryota; kingdom Viridiplantae; phylum Streptophyta; class Pinopsida; order Pinales; family Pinaceae; genus Picea; species Picea sitchensis. The sequence continues at coordinate 47,763 of SNQJ01S0038472.1, forward strand.
TACCAGCTTACTACGAGGAAAAACAGGTAGAGGAATTTCATGCCTTATTACAGGGAAACAAAAATGTAGAATAATATGAGATCAAATTTATGGAAATGGTCAAATATATGAAACATATTTGACCACGGACAATGACCAATGATGAAGCGAGGGGATGGCCCGTCATGGATTGAACCCTAAGATAAAATATATGGTGCAGATATGAAGCTTAGTCTTGATGAAGCCGGTGAAATATAAGGCATTATCTTGGGAAGAACACATGAACCTAAGCTGGGGGTACAAAATGAGCATTTCCATGCAGGAGTTAAGTAGGAAGGCCAGAGGACATTTCCTAGGGGAGGAGCTCAAGGCCACCACCATATAGTAGCAGTCATGCGAGAAAATAAACTGCGGGGATTTCAATGGTAGTGAGTGCAACATCTTGTTCATCGCCCGATAAGCATGACGAGGTCCACGATGCATCTCGAGGAACAGTAGGCGAGTTCCGGGGAAGGACTCATTTGAGCAGTCTATAGCAGTGCATAAGATTAAATCTCATGTTACTGTTGGGGGTGTGGAGGACCCCATTACGAGCGTGACTACCGGAGTTACAATCAAAAGGTTTCGTGCACAAAGAAGGAAAGGCATCGATAGGGAGAACAAGTAACGACCACCAGATTTACATATGAGTTAATAGCGGAGCCGGTACTATCCGATCCGCGGTGGTGGAAGTCATCAAAATACTTGTTAAATCATATCAATGTTAAAGTTTTATTTGATTATAGTGCTACAAATATTTTCATTTCACCATATGCATTAAAAGGAGAGTGGTTGGCGACCTACGAGAACACGATGACTTTAAACAAAGTCGAGATGAAAGCCGAAAGGAAAAATAGCTGACGGTAGGACCTAGTGTTGATAATTGTATAGTAGACACGGGAGTGTGTACTACCCGGTTGAAGGTATCACAAATCCTTTGCTCTTGGGGCATATGAGATAATCATTGGAATGATTGGTTAAATCCATGAGCTTTGGTAGTGTTTCGCAAAGAGGTGCTTTGTGTCGATGATGAGCGAAGACCCGGTAGAGATCAAAGGTGCTCTGAAGAAAATCGTGCATTTTATATCAACTATGAAGGTTAAGTGATGCTTGAGACAAGTGTGTCGATTTAACATGTAGTGGAAGCGATGAATGAAAGGAAGGACCCTCATTGGATCAGTACACAATATTGTCAGAATTCGAGGGATGTTTTTTCTGAACGAGTTACCGGGTTACCTCTTGAGGAGAGCTTGATTTTACTATTGAGCTAAAACATGGTGCAGAACCGATCTCCAAGACTACGTATCGGATAGCGGTCGCAGGAACTTTGTAGATTACAAATGTAGTTGAAAAAGTTCTTTGGACTTAGGGCTAATAAGGCCCGATTATGTTTCACCCTAAATTTCGATGATTTTTGTAAAGAAGGATGGATCCTTATGGTATTGCTATGAACTCTGAGGACTTGAATGGAATCTTTCTGATGAAAATAGGTACCCGGATTCCGCAATAAGATGACCTCTTTGATCAGATGAAAGGGGTAGCGATATTCTCAAAGATTGATTTGTGATGAAATTGTATCATACAGTTAAGGATTAAGGAAGGTGATATCCCAGCGCCTTCGAACTCGTTTTAGACATTACGAGTTTGTTGTCATACCTTTTGGATTAACAATCGCCAACAATATTCATGAGCCTCATGAGCAGTATTCGAAGATACTTAGACCGTTTTGTACAAGTCTTTCTAAGATGACATCCTCATCTGTTCAAGAATGAAAGAGAACATGAGGAACACTTGTGAATAGTGTTGTCTGCCTTAGAGAGAAAAAATTATACGGGAAGTGCGATGAAATTTCCTTCTTCCGGAAGAGATCCACTATTGCGGTCATATCATTTAGGGTGAAGGAATCTCTGTGGACAAAAGGTAAAGGCCATTATGGGTGGCCAGTGCCAAAAAATGCCTTTACCATATGAAAGTCCATATGAATGGACATAAGAATGTGATATTATCATTCATTAGCTTAAGGAGTTACTATTTGCTGATGCGTCAATTCTATGAGTGGCGGATATGGAAAAGGACTTCATGAATTGCGGATGCCTCGAGAAACAGGAGTTGGGGCCGTGTTAATGCAGGGTGGAGGAGTGATCGCTTATGCATCCAGGAAGTTGAAGAAACATGAGGAGCTACACACAACTCATGATTTAGAGTTAGCGGTTGTAATGCTAGCTCTGAAAATTTGGAGCACTATCTTGCAGTGAAGTGAAACTTTGAGCTCAAAGCAGGACCATCAAAGTTTAAAACATATCTTCACTCAAAGAGATCTAAATGCAGAATAAAGGTGATGAGTGAGTTTATGAGTGAGTATGATTTTGGTATTTGTTTACATCAAGGGAAAGGAAAATGTGGTCATGAATGCCTTGAGAAGTAGGAGACGTATCTTCTCCTTGGTAACCTTAAAGGTCAATCAGAGACATGTTGACACAACTCCCGAGAGGCGGTTGGTATTTAAAAGTTACTTCAAACCTCGAGGCCGAGAGAAATGGAGTTAGACCCAAAGTATGAAGGATATAGTGAAGCAGTGGTTGTTAAGATATCGAGGAAGGATGTACATCCCACAAAGAAATGAGGATATTAGAAGCATCATCTTTGAGGGAAACCCATAGAGCACTTTATTGTGCACATGGGTATCTAGCGAAAGAAGATATGCAGCAGAGATATGAGAGCTCGCTATACAGGTAGGAATGAAGCGTGATGTAGTCCATTTAATTGCCAAATTCATAGAGTGTCAACAAGTGAAAGCCCCAACCTGTCACCCTCTGAGGCCTCCTACAACCATGATGTTCCTATGTCCAAATGGAAGTCATCTCTATGGATTTTGTTGTGGGGATTCCACTCACATCTCACTTAGACACAATCTTATTCTTGTGATAGTGGATAGGATTAACCAAGAGTGCTCATTTTATTTTGGTTAGATACACTTACAATGTCATTGATGTAGCATATTATTATTGTTTGTAGCGAGATGTCATCCATTGCATGGGGCCACAGAAGATCATTTCCAGTCGGGGACTCGATTCTAGGTTTTGGACAGGTTTGCAGTCGGCATTGGGGACTCAATTGAACTAAAGCACAACTTATCATCTTGAGAAAGCAGATGGGAAAGACAAGAGGAAATAAATCAAGTCATGTGGAAGACATGCTTAGGATGTATGTGGATAGTAAACCAGTGGGAGAAGTACCTACCTTTGTTAGAGTTTGCCTACAATGAGTATCATAGCTCCATCGAGGAATGCCACCCTCTGAAGCTTTATGGGAGAGCCATACAAAATGTCACCATTGAGTTGGGATAGACTAAGAAAAGCGGAGTATCAGTCAGATTTGGGCCAGAATTGATTCAGAAATGGAGGAATAGGTGATTCATATTAAGAAGAGACTAAATGAAGCACAGTATCGTCAGAAAAGCTATACAGATGCACACAGGACCGACTGAATTTATAAAGTGGTAGATCAAGTTTTCATTCATATCGGGCTTAATAAGAGTACCATCTGGTTTGAGAAAGGGACAAATTTGTCACCTCGATTTATAATAGGACCATTTAGGATCGAGAAAATTGGACACCGGTGCATGTAGATCTCTCGCGCCCTTACTTGCATGGAAACTCATATGTGTATTTCATGTATGCATTTCACGTCATTATGTTGCTAAATGAGTCACATAAACTAAATTGGAAGGAATTGCAGTTATCGTACGTGGGAACCCTCACGGTAAGAACCGTTCATATGTGAATGAAGTAAGAGTCACGATAGCTCGAGGAAGCAGATCTAGTAGACCAAGTTAAAGGTCGATTGGGATAAGTATAGTCCAAAGATCGCTACTTGGGAGAGATCTTAGAGACATTACGACAGAACTATCCTCACTTTTTGATGCACCTCGAGAACATGTTTCTCGAGGTTGGGTGTATATATAATGCCACCTTTTGACTTAGATAGCTAGGGTTACCTAAGGCCTATATACTTTTTCTAGTCCATGATGGAAACTATTAAGTGACCATAAACTTTAAAATTTATGAACTTTATGAATGTTTTAAATGTTGTTTATTATTTGATGTATATGATGCGATCCTACTACTTGAATGCTCAAATTTTCTGAATGTTTAAATGTTATTGATGATGATGTATATGATGTGACACATTGTGAGAATGAAGAATTTATAGATGTTTAAAATACTATTAGAATGATGTTAGATATGATGCAATCTATTTTGGTAAATGATAATCTGTATGAATGGGTGTCGAAATTGAATTATAAGGATATTATGAGATCTAATTCTATTTGGAAAACTTTGATGTTAATTTATCGATCTGAGGATATACGAAATGGAAATGATGATAGTATGCAATTACATGATGATGATGCATATAAATGTATGAGTTTTGTTCTGGACAATCTGCTGCAGGAGTTATGGGCTGTAAAGAAATAGCGAGGATAAGAATGATAGTGACTACTAGCCAAGAAACACTATGGCATGAATATTGTATGAGGGTATATTATTGGTTTGGATGCATTGCTATGATATGTGGACCCATGCATGATTTCAGGTGATGACCTTGCCCAAAGCCGGAATAAATATTGATAAAACCTCCGACAACCGCAGTGCCCTTTGTGTATTCCATTGTAGGAATTGTGGACCCTAGTCCTATTAGGAGGGGTGGAGGCATTTCCCATGGAATGTCTTATCCTCCATTGTAGGGTGTGGACCCTAGAATCACAGTAGGAGAGGTTGGGAGAGCATTTCCTGTAGGTGTATCCCTCCAGAAACTGTGAAGTCATGGGAGGATGGTGTTAGTTCAGACTCCCCAAGACATGTGATGTGATGATAATTTGTCGAGGATACTGCTAAGGAAGCTTGAGTGAGATAGCGACACTTCGCTTGAGGTTCTATTTGGAGTTAGGTCCCGATATAGTTGGCGGCTCCAAGATAGTCTATAGCGAGAGGAAGGATAGGAATGGAGATGGAAGTGGAGTTAGGAAGGAAGGATGAGTAGTAATAGTTGAGAAAGTATGGAGATCTGTCTTGCAATGGAGGAATTTAATGTTTTTTCCCTTCAAAAAAAGAGGAGAAATGTATATATGAATATTCATTATTAAGTAACTAAAACCTGATTGTTAAAATAAAATTGTTGAATTGGATAATAATAATTAAAGGATTTCTCAAAACAATTGATTGGTTTGTTGTCTTCTATGAAACCCGGTCTTGTTATTTGGATTGGATGCATACATAAATTACTAAAGAATGGTAGTTTTGATTATTAGTACATGCGAGACTTGCATGTACTAACTTCTATACATTTTCTTGTACATATACACTAGTATGCATGAGAGTTTTCTTACGACTTACTTCACGATAGTAATAGAGTTATTTGTTTTGAATGTGTGAACCATGTTTCCTTCCCTTTGTACCATAAGATACCTAACTTTGGGACGAAGTTTCCTGAAGGGTAAGGAGCAGCAACCCTTCTTAAATAGATGTATAGGATTATTAATTGTAATTAGTTAATAATCTAGCTGTCCTAAAGGTTAGCTAAACAATATAATTGTAATTAATTTAATAATCTAACTGTCCTAAAAGTTAGCTAAACAATAATTATTTCTTAAATAACTTTAACTAATTAATTATTATAAATTACTTGTTCATGATTGTAAAGGATTAATTAATTATTAATTAAATCATTAATTAATTAAGTAAATAAATAAAAGGGGGTTAATAAATCATATTGTAAATTAAAGCTTACGTATTCGGGAATGGATAGGACATTAAATATAGGATAAAATAATAAATAAACGGATAAGGGGACATGAATAATAAGATAAAACATTAATAATCGGATAGGGTAATGAATGTGGAGATAAGGTAATAAATGAGGAGGAAGGGCGGTGAAGGAGGAATATGAGGGGGAAGGTTTACGGAGGAGAGGGGGAATTTCTACGGATTATTTTCTTTGGGGGCTCTCTTGGATTTGCAGAGAGGAGAGTTGAGTTATGGAGTCAGAAGCTTTAGTACAGGGGCACCGGTTTGCTGGAGGTTTTGGGCACGGGGGCCAGGATATCCATATGATATCCTAGAGCTAGGTAGTTGTCCTAGCTGACAGGGAGGATAGTAGGTTTGGGAAGTGTTGGTCAGTGCATCAGGCAACAGGAAGGCAACAACAAGGCAACAAGGCGAATTAACATCAGACCCAGGTAATTTAAATTGTGTATTTGTTTTATTTTGCTATAAAATTTTATTATTTGTTGATAAATTTATATGAGAATGTGCTCAAAATAAGGAATATTTGAATTTTTACTGTTTTGCTCAATTAAAAGAAATTAGTGAATTTTCTGAAATTAATACTGTTACAATTCATGTAATTATTTGACGTAAAATCTATTCGGCCCCGACAAAGATGAATTGAAATGGTGCAACGCATGGAGATGGATTTTTTTTTTAAAAACTCCCAAATTTCAAGCTACATTCAAATTTTAAACTCATGAAAATGGAAATGGGAAGGTAATAAACAAATTACCTAGAATATTATGTCTCAAGGAGGCATGGTTCCACCGTTGAGAGGTAATGAAAATTCGTGGTAATTTCCAAAAAACGGAAATGTGTGGAATATCAATTGGCGGAGCTATCCAAATAACTAAGAAGCATAGAAAATAGAGCATCCATGAAACTAGAGCAAGCATCGGTGCTTTCTTGAGAGATTGGAAGCACTAGATGAGGTGTCACAATGAAAATCGGTTTGGTAATTTATTTTTATGTACCCTTAGCGCGATGCACCATAATACATTGTGTACACATTGATGAGTAAGATTCAATGGTACCAATGAGATTTGATAGGTGATTGTTATTTTTTATAACTTATGATGACATGTTTTAATGTCTATGCATTGGTGCATTATGTTTTAGTTGAGTACTAGGGTAGATGTATATATAGGCACACTGCCAAAATTTGTTTGCAATTTTTTTTTTGACCACCCACGTCCACTAACAACCTTCACTATGAATAGTGACAACATGTTTGATCATTTTATCATTAATGCAATATTTTCATATGCACATTGGGGCGTATAGCCCTAAAAGGCACACTGGAAAAAAAACTCTACAAAAACCTCCAGCCGCCCACCTCCGCTATGAACAATGAAAATGCATTTGATCATTTTATCACTAGTGCAATATTTTTATATGCACACCGAGGCATATATCTTTGCAAGGCGCACCGAAAAAAAAACCTCTGGTCTCCCACCTTCGCTAACAACCTCCGCTATAAACAACTAAGGGATGGTTTTTTTGGGAGGTTCCATAAAAAACTCCGCAAGAAGGTGTTCTCCTTGTAGTGAGTAAGACAAATGATTGAATGTAGGAAACATTTACAAACCCCAAACCAATCACTGAATCTGGGCCTCAAAATAGCCACAACCCACGTCGAAACACTTCGAAACATATAACTTTTATATCAGAACAACAACTCATGTGGAACCCAAGAGCGTGCAAGCAATTTATACTAAGTGGGTCTGATTTTGTACCCATCTTCCAATAGAGAAAACTATCATACATACCAAATATCAAAACAATGGATACCTCTATGTGTAAAAATACCATTCGGGTTCGACGTTTTCATAGAAAGACTCAAACATGAGTCAAACAACACCAAAAATCCATAACTGTAATCTCATAAAGAAAATGGTTATTCTTAGAATGACCAGAGAAACAATGAAAGAGCAAAGAAAACTCAAGTTGGAGTCTACATGCGAACCAAGAGTTGAGAAATCAATATTTTCTCACAAATCAAAATGGAAAGTGCGAGAATGACAAAACCAATATTTTTTTCCATTTTGTTTTTAAAGAAATGGCAAAGAAGGGAAAATAAGACAACCATGCACACAATAATGCTAACCGGATCCAAATACAACCAGATTTTAAAGACAAACATGTATTGCACTAGATGTTGAATCAACTTTGAGCTTTTACCTTATACAATGACGCTTTTATACCAGTGATGAGGGTCAAATCAATTACAAAAACCACTAGGAATGAGGGTTTCAACAAGCAGAGATCAGAGCTTCTTTCCTTAACCTTCAACAACACAAATGACCAAAATACAAGGGAGAAAGGGAGTGATAGTGCGTGGGACTATGGGGTAAATGGCCATGTCTTGGTGACTTCAATGCATGGCTAACTCAATCACATCAACAACTGAACAAAACCTTTATTTTCATGCCAACTCACCCATATGTCTACTGTACATAACCCTCACAACATGCAGATTTACACTATGTCAAATCGAATGCCCATTGAACTTGTTGCCACATAAATCACAACCTAAAAATAAGTAACATTCATGAATCCCATACCACATGCAATATGTATTAAGCTCTTCACTATTATATCAAATGTGAAACCATCCTTGAATGTCGACTACAATGTATGCACTAGTCACTCATATAAACTATAACACAAGTCACATACATCATGTGTCAAGTGCTTTCTATGTGAGGTATCACTTGTGTTTCTTCAACATGGTATTCCAATCATAACCAGTTTTTTTACGCCGTGTATTAACATTTAAAACTAATGCAACTCATATAGATTATGTGTATGAGTTGAGAACCATATTGAGCCCATTAACTCAAACTCCATATAAGGTGTTACTTCTAATAAAATGCCTTTGTAAAAAACCCAAAATTTTAAAACACTTTACACCATGCATCAAAAGACTATGGTATATATGATGCCCTTCATGATGCTCATGTATCGAGTTCTATGCATGTTAGAACATATTAAATTCATAATAAAACCAAAACCCTCGCAAATTATTAAACCATGTAACTTATTCTTGACAACTTTGCATAATATAGTAGATGGAAGAATTGTGATTTGGCATGGTTCATCATGCTATGAGGCTCAACAACCAGACGTGTGCACTTATATATGTGTTGATTACTTGCACCTACTTTCAGAACTTTTTATGGTGCCAACTTTTTCATATCCATGCAAAACAAAGTAATTATGAATCATTTCTTCAAGGTGTCATAAACTGAAGTGTTTCATGCAAAGGAAAAGCTTAGAAATCCAACATTTTTCACTCAATCCTTGGGGAACCCACCTATTAGCTATATAATAATTATAATCATAGGCTTCATGATACTTTGCGAGCTTTCATAATAGGTGACGATATTTTGATTCAACATCGTCCTTAGATGGGTTGAACATCTGGAAAAGATATACCTTTCTCAAGATCTAGAATTGGAGGAATTGGTTTCTAACATTGGTTATTGAACTGACGTATTTTGTTGTAACAATTTGTAGTTGGATACAAGATTCAGGGATGTGATAATGTTGATATTGATTGTTCTCTTGTTGGCATTATTTACCTCTTTTTCATATTGTGGATTCATGTTAATGGAACAAGGTTTTATTGCTAATACAACACAATGAATATTCCATTTGTATGTATGCTTCCAATTGTGTCGCTATGCTTCCTTTACACCTTGATCTGAAATCTAATTGTTCCTTACTATGCTATGCTATCTCCATGCATTATGGTTATTCCTCCTAATACCTCTCAATTGCTTTCCTTTTTGGTGCCATGTTGGTCCATAATAAGTTGGTTGATTCCCATTCCCTTTCCTTGATGACTATTGTTTCTTTGAATGGTGAAGGTGGCAATATATAATAACTTTAGCAATTGTTTCTTCTTTCTTTGAATATTCAACATGTGGTTCCTAAGATTATTCTTCTTTTTTATGTCCTTCCTAGTGCTTTTCTTCAAGTGCTTCTATAGGATCTTCTTCTAATGCAACCGTGAACTCTTCATCTTATGTGTCACTAGGTATTGCAATTTGTTTCCCTGTAAGGATTTCTTCATGTGCCTCCTTGGGCCCTTCTGTCTTAGTAAGAGAAATATCCTACAATGTAATTTTTTTTTGTATACTATAGCTTCATAAAATTCTTTTGCACATTAATATTAATTTTACTAATTGATTCCATCCTAGGATATCGAAGAATAACATCAACATTCATATTCATAGCATAAAAATCAAAATGACACATATTTTTCCATGATAAGCTTCAAATCTTAAAAAAATTGAAAATTCTCACCCTCAACTTGTGTACTTTGGATATGTTTTGTAGGAACTTGCAATCTGTTAGCCAAATGAACATTGATGAAATTATGTTGGCAATTACGATTAATAGAAACAATGACCTTTTCTTTATGAATACATCCACGAAACTGCAATATAGAGTTTCCACATGAAAATAAATCCTTGTTGCTCTCTTTATTCTTTTTTCCAACATGAGACCACCTAACTAAAAATACTCTTTCAAATTATTAATTGGAGAGTGCCATCAGCTTGCTATGGTTAAGCAACTTCCACCAAGTGGCCACATCACCTAATAAATTAAAATTGATCCAAAATTCCTAGTGTTTTTCCCATAATGAATTTTGAGATTCTATGAATTCTTCAATACTATGGTCATTCTCTTTGCTAGTAAAATTCATAGTGCTTGGAAGCAAGCTTCAACAAAAACTAGGGTATATAAAAATAACTTACTTTGAGATGGATTTCCTTAGGGTAACTAAATTAAAATGGTATAACCACAACTATGCTACTCTGATTGGATATTATGACCACACTTATAAAATTCCACAACCATTGTGCATCTAATGGCACCGGTTTGACTGAAATATGAGCACTCTAGCAAAATATATTTGATCTGCAAATCCTGTGGTTGTCTGTGGAAAACCCTAAAAACATGTTGTTTTTAAATTGCCAATTACTTCACTTCTTGGACTCCATTTTGGAGTATTTGTTTTTTGAAATTTGGTATTTTTCTTAGAGGAACTCAAATATCCAACTAGTTTTTGTAAATTATTCTTATAAATTTTTATAATTAATTTGAAATCCACAACCCTTTTTTTCCCTTGAAAAAATCCGCAACAAGAAAAAAAATATTTCTTTTTTGGCCCAAGAAAGAGCTTTGATACCAAATGTTGTGTTATCAATAAACATGGAAATATAATAGAGAAGAGAAATCCTTAACTTCAACAATAAACCAAATCATTCACCTAAAATAATCAACATAAGAGAATTTTAGAAAAACCCTTGAGGTAGGGTAACACCATTAGCTATTCCTTGAGGAAGGAAAACAATCATCAAGCAATGCTTGATACATTTACGATATTATTCACCATACTTCATTACATTGTTTATACTTCTTTATATAGTAATATCTACCTCCTAGGAACATTCTAGTAGGTGGAACCTTCCAGTAATATTTCTTAAATTCATTGACCTCTTAGGACCATTCTAGAGAAGAAACATTCTAGTAGGTGGAGCCTTCTAGTAAGCCTTCTTACCTTTGTTGTGTTCACACTATTACATGGGAATTATTTAATAGAAATGACCTCCATATATAATAATACATAGCTAACTAAATATTATAATTCTCCTTGGGTACCTCCCTAGGTATAGTACAAAATGCAGGGATTTCTTGGCAATCTCTCTAACTCAAAACAAGGATTTACTTGACAGGAACATCATTACTAATTTCTTAGGGGGAAAAACAATTCTTTGGCTCCCCTAATGCCGACCCCACATAATACAAGGAAATAAATTTCTTCTATGTTCCAAAGTCCCTCAAAAGCCTCCCCCTCTAGTGCTCTTCAATGTGTGCCTAGCAAGGTCCCAACTGCAGTCCTATAACTCCAATAATTATCTCAGTTTATTGCGCTTCTCAAGGTGCTAAACACTTCTTTTCATGGTTTTTCTTCCTCCCACTATGGTTGTCTATTTCTTTCTCTGCAGTCACTATGTTTTTACTCCCTTCCTTACTTCCCCAAAACTTAGTTCTTCTCTCTACTCAAATTTCTTCTCTTTTTTTCCCATGCATATTTAACTCTCATAATTCCTAAATATGATTGTATTCAGCCCATACCTTCATAAATAGGTGAGAAAACTCTCTCACCCACCACTTACATGCATTCAATGATACAATTCCAATGCTCTCATAACTAGGGAGGTTCAACCTCTTTACAAGCATTCAATGATTGGGTTATTGATAAGTCAAAGAGAAAACTAGATGGTTAATCATAAAAACAATTTAGAAAGGTGTCTTGGGATTATTAGGCATGTAGAACCCCCTTAGGCCCTCTCACTTTTCCCCACTTGTGGACCCCTATAGGCGCTTGTGCTTAATCAACTATTTGGTTTCTTCATTAACTGAAAAATAAAAAAATATATACAATGTTCAATATGTCTAGATCACCATGGCATGGTACTAAAATATCCATGCCAAAAATAAAACCAACATAAAACACAATTAATTGAAAATTTAATCAGGGGATAAAAATGGGGACATTACACTTAAGCTAGATGGTGATCATCTAGTAACGAAGTGGGAGGCGTTCAAAACCCTCACCAAGTCTTAGTTCTACCCTATTGGGTATGGAGATGACTAGTGGATCTGTTGACATCACTTCGAGGAGATGCAAAGGTAGAGTGCGCAAGAGTACACCACTGAGTTTAGAAAAATAATGATTATATTAGATATATCTCCCAAAAACCTAAGCATACTCCTCAAATATCTAAAGGATATTCATTATCATTTATGAAAGCAAGTAATGCAAAACATATTGCCATAAATAATACGTCTTCAATAAAATTTTAATATATTGCAAATTTTGAGTAATTCATGTTGGAATCTAAATTTGCATTTTAAAACCATTTAAAATAAAAATCTTAATGTATATATTCTTATTGATGTTTGGATAGGTATGTTTAGATCAATTATGTTGTACATTGTAATAAATAAATATAATAGTCATTTAATAGGTTCACTAAGCCATTCTATAGCATTAGTAATATTAAGTTTTTTTATTATTTATTTATTTAATGATGTAATAAACCAACAATAACTTGGAGAAAAGGAGTTGTAAGGTAGGTCCCTTTAATATATATATATATATATATATTCTTTTTTATATTCTATGAGCGAAATAACAATAATATTTATATGTATCATCTTTTACATATTCTATGTAATATAGTATATAATATATATTTTGTCTTTTTCATATTCTATGAGCGAAACAACAATAATATTTATATGTATCATCTTTTTTCATATTCTATGTAATATAGTTATCTTTTTCATATTCTATCTAATATAGTTGGTGTGTATATAAATTTGTGTTTCGGGGAAGAAATCAATTATTTGCATTATAGTATGTTCATATGTATCGTCTTTTTCATATTCTATTTACTATATTTGGTATGTATATAAATTTTTGTTTCTAGAAATATGGGAAGAAATCAATTCTTTGCATTATATTATTAATGATAATGTAAATTAGAATACATATGTTAGGGGATTTTTAAAAGCAAATCCACTTTGATAATATTGTGGGTTGCCCTTCCTAATTTTTTGTGTTGAAAAATTTCATTGGCTTGTAACATGGTAATATTTAATTAAGAGTTTGATAATAAGTAATAAAATCAAGTTGTTGTTCTAAAAGTTGTGTTTGTAGAAATCATGGGAGTAACATAGGGTCACACACACGATAACTGTCATTCAATTGACATATTATTAATTGGGAATTCAGGCGAATCTCTAGAGAGCGAATATTATGCACAATGACATCGCGCAAAAGTTCTATAACGATGCTATATTCCGCCACATTATTCGTGGATGGCCCTAGGCATACGCCACCTGAAGACACTAGTAGACCCTTGGGTGAGTAAACGACCCAAGTGGCGAAAGCCAAGTTCCGTGTATGATGACTAGCTCCGTTTGCGAATCCTACGTAGACTGAAGACTCCGTTGACATCTGCCACCCAAGGGAAAACTTGATAAGAAAGCTGGAAATAAAAAAGAATAAATGGAAAAGATATATACACTAAATTACATTAGTATACAAAGAGTTACGCCCAAGCGTGGGGCTCAAGCGTAATATCTTTTCAAGTAGAGCCCATTCCTGGGCTCAACCAACATGTTCCCTTCATAATCTTCTAATTCATAGGCTCCTTTTTCTAAGACACTTCGCACGATATAGGGACTGCGCCACATGGGTTTGAACTTGCCTGCCCCCAATGATTCTTTGGATTGATCATATAAAAGGACCAAGTCACCCTCAACGTACATTCGAGGACAGCCAAACTTACCATATTGGACCTTGACACGTCTTTTATTCGCTTCGATAGTCGTAGAGGCGTCTCGACGCTGCTTGTCAAGACTCTCTAGGTGCACGAGGCATTGCTCGATATCGAAAGTGTCAGGTAGGAGTGCAACTACCAATCTAAGAGAAGGGATCTCGAATTCAATAGGTAAAATCGACTCCACATCATGTACTAACTGGAAAGGAGAAAAACCGGTGGCAGTCTTGATCGAGGTTTGATATGTTCAAAGTACGGGATATAGCATGATATGCCAGTCAGATTTGCTCTGGCTGATAGTTTTTTGAAAAATGGTCTTGAGAGACTTGTTCACGACCTCTACCTGTCCATTTTCCTGGGGGTAGTAAGGGGAAGAATGACCATGCTTAAAACCCAGCTTAGATGCTAGTTCTTCCATCATTTCATTCTGAAAGTGACTGCCATGATCAATGACAATCTCACTCGAGATTCCAAACCTGGATATAATTTGATTGAATACGAAGAAGGGGACAATCTTCCCATTGGATTTAACTGTAGGCATGGTCTCAACCCACTTAGTAAAGTAGTCTATGACCATGATAATGTGTTGATGCCCCCCAACTGAAGTTGAGTTGCAATCGACAAAGTCCAACCCCCACTTGGTGAAGGGACCAACAATAATGATTGGATGGAGAGGGGCTGGATGCGAGCACATTTTCCGAGTGAAGACCTGACAGGGGTGACACTTCTTAATCGCTTCAACGTAATATTTAAATATAGATGGCAAAAAATAACCGACTCACAAAATTTTCTGGGCTATCGCAAGCCCAGATAGATGACCACCACAAGCCCCACTATGGAAATCGTTTAGAACAGGCTCGACTTCTTCGTGAGTTAAACAATGCCGCAAGATATTGTCTATTCCTCGATGATACAGAGTGTCACTGACGATAATGTAGTTCTTAGCTTGGTATCATATACGCCGTCAGTCATCTCGCGAGATATGTTGAAGGAACTTCAAAGTTTGAAGATAGAGAACAATGTCTCCATACGAGGGGACAGACGGCGAGACAAGGAAAATGTGTTCATACGCAAATGAATCAACATTAATAACATCCTCATCTAATATAGGGAAGTCAGATATTAACTTTGCAAAGTCTAGTGATTTCTTGGATTTCGTAGAAGCGAAATCGAGATCGAATTCTTTTAAAATGACAATCCATTTATTGTACTTCCCCCCTATGATATGCCTGGTAAGGACGTATTGAAATGGATTGACATCGACAACCACCATATTTTTTCAAAGTAATATATAATTCCGTAATCGTTGGACTGCGTGAACGGTAGCCAAAGCTAGCTTTTCAGCGTGAGAATATTTGAGTTCAGGACCAACTAAGTTTCGGCTAAGATAGTAAATGATGTGCTTGTGGAGCTCATCATCCTCTTGAACCAATACCATACCAATCGTCTCTTCGAACGTGGCGACATAAAACAAGTAATCTCTACTGTATTCAGGAGACTTCAGCAGAGGCGTTGATACCAAGGATTTCTTCAAAGAATCGAAGGATTCTTGGGTTCGCTCATCCCAGATAAAAGGGGTGTCCTTCTTCAAGAGACACATGAAACCCTTAGTAATATTGGCATAGTTTATTATAAACCGACGTAAAAAGTTATCTTTCCCCTGTAAACCTTGAAGTTGTCGAATAGTGCCTGGGGGAGGTAATCGAAGTATTGCGTCAACCTTTGACAAATCTACCATGATCCCAGTCTCAGAGATTAAAAATCCTAGAAGACGTCCCAACCTAATGCAAAAGATGCATTTATGAGGGTTCAACTGGATGTGATAATGACGACATCTTTCAAAAACTAGCTGAAGGTGCTTAGGGTGATCCACTCTCTTACATGAGTGAGCAGCAAGATCATCAAGATAGGCTTCAACTATATTCTTAAGATCATGAAATGCAAAGGTCATAGCACGTTGGAAGGTTTCTCTGACGTTTTTAAGGCCGAAAGGCATTTTATGGTATGTGAAAGTACCCCAAGGACAAATAAATTTCATATTATGTTGATCCTCGGGTTTAATCTGAATTTGGTTATACCCTGAAAATCCATCCATGAAATAAAAAACTTCGCTTCCCGCACACTCGTCGAGAATCTGATCGATGAAGGGTGTCGGGAAATTGTCCTTAGGACAAGCCTTGTTCAAGTCACAGAAATCCATGCATACACGGATGGTTCCTTGCTTCTTATTCATAGGAATGAGATTGGATAGCCATTTAGTCAAGGGAACTGGGTAGCTAAAGCCAACATTAAGCAATTTCTCTACCTCTGCCTTAATAGCAGGGGCCTTCCGAGGATTGAAAACTCTAAGAAGTTGTTGAACATGCTTAGCATCCGAGTAAGTTTTAATATCATGTTTGACAATTCGAGGGTCGATTCCTGGCATATCTTCATATGACCAAGCGAATGCATCTCGAAATTCCTTGAAGAGTTCGGTGTAGATCAAGATTTCTTCCGGTGAACAATCTGCACTGATGTATACATTTTTAATCTTGCTAGGGATACGAGAGATATCAATCATGACGGTGCATGAGATACTCGCCATGTTTCCTTCGACATAAATGTTATGCGTATCAAGTGGAACTACGATGTGACTGACTATCTCGCTCAAAGTAGATCTAAAGTCATCTTGTTTGATTCTAGCAAGCTCTAGGATAAAATAAGAGCGATGATGCATATCATCCCAAGTTTTGTTAGAACCACTTATGGCCTTGATGATAGCTTCATCTGAGGGAAAAGTCTCATCGAGGAATTCATGTGAACAAGACAATGAAGCGACCCACATGGGCTCAAGAACATGACCCCCCTTGTCTGTCTGCGAGGTAACATGATCCAGATCGACGGAAGAGTAATGAACAACTTGATAAACTATATCCGTTGCCGATAATGGCATGGTCATTCTAGTATGTGATCGACCTTCACAAGACACAATCGAGGAAGGTAGGGTCCAAGGATCATTAAAATAGGAAGTGAGGAAAGGAACGAACCTCTCTGACGAAACGAGCCTACTAGACATGGCGTAAATGTGGTGAACCGATGCCATGAAGTCGAAGGTACCAATAAGGGATGAATACATTTCAACACCAATATTCTTAGTTGTCGGCTGAGAATTGTCAACCACAAGGATCGACGGTCCAACGTATGCACTAGGACTAGCATACACAAATGGAAACTGATCGATCGTCACAATATTCCCATCATGAGGAAAATGAAGAGTACGAAAGATGAATGATACGATTGCAGTCATAGCGTAAGTCCAATTTCAACCTAGTAACAAGTTATAATCGAGGGGTGCATCAACCACCTTGAAATCCACCTCTACCATCTTCCCACCTAACTTGACCAGAAAGGCAGGAAGAATACCGTGAGGGTGACGAGAACGACCGTCAAAAGCAGTCAACATGGTCGGAGACTAGGAAAGAGTCGGAGAGCCGAGGGATTTCCAACATACCATGGACATCACACATGTTTCAATGCCTTCATCAACAACAATATGCTTGATGGTATACTTCGAGTAACCCACATGGATTTGGAATCCCAAATTTTAAGTCAAGCAAGGATTCACATCTGTGACATCAAACTTGATAACTTTTGAGCCACCAGGATCTAGAGATCCTAACGCAGATGACAAGGCATTCCTCTATGAAGGACATGTCTGGAGTACCTCCAGGGCCAACATCGCATAAGGGGTTTGACCCAAGTCCTCAACAATAGAGTAATTCCGGGCGACTCTAGCATTAGTATTGTGGGTAGAGTGCTTGAGTACTCCTTTCAGAATATAAGGTGGTGGCTCTGGTTTTTTGATTTGTAGGGGTGTCTTTGGGGGAGGAGGAGACTCGAGACAATGTAAAATTTGTGGAGAACTATAATCGCGAGATCGAGTTGCTACATTAACCTCATATTTGACCATATTGATGCATAAACGATCACCATCTTGTGCCGGTGGGTTTTGACTCCCACTCACCACATTTCCGGAATTTGAGGAGCTCAAGGCCATGTGCTTGTTATGTGGAAAATGATTCGTCAGCACGGTGGGTGGTAGGGATAAAATCCTCACAACTTCCACAAGTTTGGGGCATAAATGGATAAGGTGATCGTCTGTACAAATATTATAGGGAAATTTCACCTTCTTCCTTTTTTTCTTTCCCTCACCAACATTATTATTCATCTTCTCATTATTACCATTGTCCTTGGGTTTATTATTATTCTTCCCACCCTTACGATTATTATTACATCCTTTCTTCTTATTCCCACCTGGTTGTTGGTTACCATTTGGGCCAGTCGACGATTGCACATAATGTACATCTGTCGACTGAGTGGGATTGGAAGACCTAGACAAAGCTGGCCCTCCTACAGACTGGTTTAGAGACAATTCTTTCAAATGGCTTGTCACCGAGTCTGCATATTTCACATTGGCGGAGCCTACAATGCCATCGGCATGAGGCCTGAGCTTTTTTCTAGGGTCATAATTTGAACTTGGTGCATCATGGTAGGATTCATTTGAGGGACATGAATGACACCAAACAAGAATGGAGTATGTGGAGGAGTTGTGCCCCCAATACCAATGCTAGTATTCGTACCATTCGCTGGTATGGAGTTTGAAAACAACAATGTAAAATTCAACATACCATAGGAAAAAGGACTAGGGGCCATAGGGATGGATTAAACATTATAGCCCGGTGAGAGACAAAGAGTCTCAAAAGGGTTAGTGGCGATAGGTTGAGCATTCACTATAGGACAGGCAACGATGATGATAGGTGCCTCTGACACTACAACCATTGTGGTTGAAGGTGTTGAAGGGGTACCGTTAACTATAGTAGGTGTGGGAGTCGAAGGGCTCCCGATATCTTGATGACTCGGTTTAATACTCATCCTTGTATGATCAAAAGTATGATAACTAGAGGTGTGTATACCATGTTTGATAACTCTACACCTTTTAGAAGGCAAAGGCTCAAAATGTGGTGGCAACTGTAACAAGCGGCGAGACCTGCGGGGAAGCTAGTCTGGCTCCTTGATGACTCAAGACTCGAGATATAGAAAACAAATCCTAAGGGCAACTAGTAATCAATGAGCACACCAAAAATAATCAAATGACCAATATGCACACAAACAGGATAAAGTGGCTGAAAGGGACCTCCCTCTCTAAAGTAGGTATGCCTCGCCTAAGAGGGGCTTGAGACTCCGCTGCTAAATATTGGAGGAAACAAAATAAGTTATAAGGGCCCTCGTGGGATTAACAACCAGTTGGTCAGATCCCCCCGAAGAGGTAATCCTCCATAAAGATTGCGTGTTGTTTGACCCTTATCTGACCCAGGGTACCTGCAAAATAACCCCTGCAAGTAACCTATGTGATACCTAAGTCAAGCAACTAAGCAACCACACTATAACCGATTCACATGCGGACAGTCGTAAGTCAGGTCCACCATATGGGCAGGGTAGTAAGGCCCGAAATGTTGAAAGCACCACCTCTCACAGAGGTAAGGGCACTAACAAGATCCCCATATACAAATAGATCCCCAGAAATATATCTGATGCTAATAAGGTATCGTGGGGATATCCCTTCAACCAACATCACACGACCTTGTTCTTAACTCCGGTATAAATGGAGCCTCCCAATATTACTGATTATACAATGGATTTCTCTACTCCATTAGTCAGACACATATGTCGATTTAATAGCCTTGGAGAATTTTACTCACAAAATCATATTCCAAGGCTCTAAATCCTAAGCTAGTTTATGTACCCTAGAAAATAAAATCGTTACTAATCAATTTTAAATTATAACTCTACTTTTAATGGCCTTGCTTACTCAAAAGGCGCGGTCGTGAAACTAGTGATTTTATGACTCAACAAGTAAAATAAATGAATATGAATACAATACAAAGTCCTAACTTCAATTTCCAATAAATGGTATGCTTTTCAAAATGCAATTCTCAATTCAGTTATGCAATTCTAAATAAAATGCAATCTTTCCTTACATGCACTAAGATAAATGACAAAGATTCAAGATATCAAAATCTCAACAATATAAAATGCCTAATATTTTTGTATTTTCAATATAAAAAAATGAAAATGCAAGGACTGAACAAAAAATTGATATAAAGACTCTACTATGTGTAAACAAAGACAAACCAAGTAGGATATCAAGAATCAAAACACCCAGTCCAAGATGCAAGGACAATCAAATGAAAAGGATGATGAGAAAGGCATCACCCAAAAATTCAACCAAAGACAGGTTTCTTGTCATTCCACAGAAAATTAACAGCCACCACAGAGATCCAAGAAGACTCAACAATCATCAAAACCTACCCAACAACCATCAAACCCAACAATCAAGCGACAAAGGTTGGTTTACGCGACTGCTCAAGGGAAAATCACGTATGTACGCAACTTGCAGAAGTACAACACGCGTATGTACGTGACTGTAAGGAAAAAACCCGCTTATATGTGTCAAAACATAGCCAGGTTAAGGAGAAGTCTAAGAAACTCAGACTTGGAGTGAACATAGGCTATCAAGCAATCATATGACAAGAAAATCAATATAATCGAGAGCAATCTAAGGAGAAAAGCACTCCAAACCCTGAAAAAAAAAGATTTTGTCCCCAGTATGGTCGCCAATTCTGTTACGAGCAAAATCTCTCTATGGCTAGGGGTAAACCACAACAGACAAAAATGACTGCAGAAATCAACTCTAATCTCAAGTATGCTATATAAACAAATATGCTAGAAAGACAAGATAAAATGCCTACCTTGTTCAGATGTTCGATGAAGTCCACCATTGAGAACTTGACCCGAAGCAATATCCCTCCAACTAGTCATCAACAACCAACCGACATAAGCATATGGTGATAATAGATAATGTTAGCACATTCGATAACATAATCCATCAATATTCATAACAAATATGCCCATGGAATAACAATCCAAATATTCACAAGATATTAATTGGACGAGAAAATAATGTTTCTATTAAGATGTAATCAACATAAATGAATGAGTTACAAACTTTCGTGTCTGCACGATTTAGAACCAAAAAACTAAGTTCCTTCCACCCGGGCCTCCACCACTTCAATCCTCCACCAAAGGCAATCTCATATAAGAGAGACAATGAGGTTCTCAATCAATAAGGGAAGAGCTTGGGGGATGAATAATGTGTTCAAGCTTAAAGGACAAAGGGATGCAGACTCAATGCGAAGTGAATAATTTCTCCATAGTTACTTTGCTCTCAAAGTTGAATTATTTCTCCTCTTTTCCATAGCTCGGTTTTGGCCCATTTATATCCTTCAAGTGGAATTGAAGGGCCGAGTCAGAACGTTTCCAGTATATGGAAGGACAAGGATCATAGATATTGTGACGTGGCATGAAAACCCGACACCATTTTAAAATTTGTGGCACAAATCCGATGTACGCAGGATGTAGTGGTGCAACCTGTGTATACGCATGTTGTAATATAGGCAGGGCGCATATATATGGAAAAATCATGTTTTTGGTTCTGGGATTTGCAAAAAGGGACTTCAAGTCTACATAGGGAAATGGAAAAAGGCTCTCTATGCAAGTTTGGATAGGGGAGGCAAATCTTGCTATAACAGTAGCTAAAGTCAAAGGATGGATTTTTTAACTCTGAACACATGGAAAAATTATAATTTATAGAGTTTAGATTTAGTTGAAAATGAATGGATTTAGAAATTTTCTCTCACAACCCAAAGCTCCAAACCCATTATTTGTAGGCCATATTATTGGTAATTATGGCAACTTCCACTGGATGTTCAAGAACTCTAGAATTGGAAATCCCTCTAGAAGACTCCCATTCTCTTCTTTGATGGAGCATCCAAAGGAAACCCAAGGTTGGAAGGTGTGGGGGATCATACTAAATTCGGAATGAAAACTTGAAGCAAGATTCTCTTTAGGTCAAGGAGAATCCATGAATAATCAAGTTGAGGGTTATGCAGTCTTACATGGTCTTCGCTTAACAATTGGATTGGGATACAAGAACATGATAGTCATAGGTTACAATCTCCCTCCTTCAAGAACAAGATAGCTTCCATTATAGCTTGCCCACAAAAAGAAGTCTACTATTTCCAAAAAATATCATTCTTAGGTCATTTGAGAACATAACCACCAAATAGATGCTCTAGCAAATGAGGCCACTTCATTAAAAATGGGAGTGCTTAGGCAAAACGAGGGTTTCTCCCAATGGTACATAACATCTCATTAATCCAACATATGCCACAACAATGAATGCTTTGAATTGCATATTAGGTGTGCAGATCCAAAAGTACCTGTGTATCCTTTCATCACATGCCTGAATTTAAATTTGGTTTTCCCTTTGAACTCCTCACTAAGCTTTATCACTAGCATTGTGGGATAATAAATTTCAATTTGGGAGATTGCAAGTTCGTCTCGAGCAAGGAAATCCCACTAGTAAGAATCTACCTTCATATTTGGTTGGTTTTGTTGGATCATGTTGTCATTGATGCCAATGGTTTGATTGATTGATGTCAAGTGATTGATTGATGTCAAAGGATTTATTGATTGATGTAATATAATATGTATTGTCCTTGATGAGAATGCATAGATGAAGATGGATCAATGAGTTGTCATTGATACATGATGAAGATGGATCGATGTGGTTTCATTGGTATATGATGCATTGTGGGAAAAATGTATAGA
>SNQJ01S0038473.1:1436-33112 GCA_010110895.2 Picea sitchensis
CATTGGGGGTTGTAGCCTCCTTCTGGTTGTAGCCAGAGATTTGGGGAGTTGGAGCTTCCCTCAGGTTGTAGCCTGAGAAACTAGGAGGTTGGACCCTCCTTCCAGTTGCAGCTGAAAACAAAGGAAGTTGGTGCTTCTAATGAATGTAATTCTTCAAGACATATAAGAAAAATCATTCTGTGGTTTTCTCCCGATTTGGGTTTCCACATAAAACATTGGTGTACTGTGCATGTGTGTGATTGTTTATTTATTACTACTCATTATTGGCTAATAATTCTACATTGATATAACATTTGAAGAAAAAGGATTATAATTATGTTATTACTGATTCACCCCCCCCTCTCAGTAATTTAACATCCTCTGTTGTGATGCTCTTCTTGCAGGCAACCAGAATCTCCATCTTAGAAAAGTGATCAACAACCACAAAAACACAGTCATTTCCCCACTTGGTGGATGGGAAGCCCGACATGTAGTCCATTGAGATGGATTCCCATGGCCTGTCAGGAGTAGGAAGAGGGGTGTACAGGCCCTGTTTCTTAGTGGTTGGTTTGGCAATAGCGCATGCATTGTAGGACCTGATATACGTGTTGACCTCCTATCGAAGTTTCAGCCAATAGAAAAGTTTCAACGCCGAAGTGTCCTACCACCCGACTGTAGTGGGCTTCCTAGATCAGCTTCGCTCGCTCACTTGATGGAACACAGATATGGCCCAGATGACACAGCAACCCATCCTTAAGATGGAAATTATCGACAACTATGTTGGCACCCAACATTTGGTAGGTGGTGGCGAAGTCAGGGTATGTCTCATAGCGTTGGGGCCATCCAGATGTATCATGGTCGCAAGAGTCTAGCACTGTGGTGAGTGTCGCGACTGGCGGTCTGCTGAGGCAATTAGCGATGTGATTGGTGCTTTCTATTTTATAATTGATGTTGAGGTGGAATTGTTGCAAGTATGTGGACCACTTTTGATGGCGTTCATTCTACAACTTTCCCTACGTCTGCATGAACTACAGTGGCTTATGATCAGTGTGGATGATTGTCTCCTTCCCAAGAATGTAATGTCTCCACTGGTGGCATGCTTTCACAATGGAGTACATTTATTTGTCATAAGTAGGGTACTTACAGACAGTATCTGACAGTGTCTCACTATGATAGGCCACGGGGTGGCCATGGTGAGTGAGAATGGCGCCCACAACATAGTCTGAAGTATCTGTCTCGATCTCAAAAGGATGTTGCAGGTCTGGTAGTGAAAGTAATGGGGTTGAGCACAAGCACTGCTTCAAATCATCGAACGCTTGTTGTTGGGACCGGCCCCACGCAAATTTCACATTACCACCACCTCTGTTTATTTGACTGAGGGCCCATGCAATATGGGAGAAACCCAACACGAACCTGTAGTAGAAATTGACAAGGTCGAAGAAGCTCTGAAGCTCAGTGAGTGTTGTTGGGGCTGGCCAGTCACGGATGACTTGGATCTTGGTTGGGTCCACATGTACGCCATGCTAATCAATGATGTAGCCCAGGTAATGGACCATGTCCATGCCAAAGGAGCATTTTTCCAAGTTGGCGTATAGCTTGTGTTGCCGCAGGGTGTACATAACCTGTTGAATATGCTACAAGTGTTCGGCCCAAGTCTTGTTGTAAATTAGAACGTCATCCAGATACACCACTACAAAAGTATTGGTGAATGGTCGCAGGATATCGTCCATCATCCTCATGAAAGTGGCTGGAGAATTTGTCAAACCAAAGGGCATGACCAACCATTCAAAAAGTCCAATTAAAAGTACAAACAGCGCCATGATCAACATTGGGTGCCGCATAAGTTTCAAGTGGGTGACAAAGTTTGGTTGCACTTGCAGAAAGAATGCCTTATAGGACCCCATCGGAAGCTTCGCCCACTCCGTTATGGGTCGTACACTATCACCAAAACCATGGGGGGTAATTCTTTTGAGCTCAACATTCCTCCTTTCCTTGGTCTGAACCTAGTGTTCAACGTGGATCTCCTTCGCCCTTATTTCCCACCATTATTGGACACCTCAGAAGTAGCAGAACAAATGACACCAACAGAGCTCAACCTCGACTGCCTACAATAGGCATCCAATGATCAGATTGTGGACAGATATATCAAGGGCACATGACAACAAAGGATCCAACTTTATCGAGTCGTCAAAGCAGGGTAGCTCCTGCACCAAGGCAAGTGGCTCACCTGTGGCCAAATTCAGCAGAAATTTCCTCAGCTGATGGGGGAACTCAATGCAATGGAGACCATTTCTTCCTAAGGAGTGAGGATTGATCCATATGGATATCGGTGGCCACTCACCTTTTCCAACTAGCTCAAAACAGTTTTCTGACAATTTTGGCAATTTACTATTTTTAGCAGTTTTAACTTCCGAGGCCATTTTGAGGGCCTAAATGAAGGTTTTTCAGGATCGATCTCCTCAACGATATCCAAATGCATCATTGAGCCCCCAAAATGAATCTCCTTGATGATACCTTTACAACGGGCTATCACACGCCTAAAACGAAGATCGTATGCAAAAGTTATGACCCCGGGAAGTTGATGTACTAACTTACCCAAACGGGGCCCACATGACTTTTGGCGCTTCATCTCCTAGGGTTAGGTTTTTGGATGTCTAGGATTTTTGGCATTCTTTCTTATTGTAAAAAGGCCTTCAAAGCCTCATTGTAACCTTCTTCTTGCAAATGTGCATTGTCATCACATCTCTTCTCAGAGATAAGCCGCCACCATTCCAGCAAGCTTGTTTCCGTTGCATTTTACAGTTTCAACTTATTTCGTTATTGAATAGAAAACTAGTTTTATTGTATCTCTGTTATTTTTTGTTAAGCACCTGTTAATAATCTGTATTCATTTCGTTCTTCTCATCAAATCCAGATCAATTTTAAAACACCAGGCAATCATTCTACACAAAAATTATTATGGGCATATAAACACAAGCATGCATTCATGATAATCAATTCGAAATACAAGGTATAAAACACTTATTAGATCTACCAGGCATGATGCAACTGCTGACAGGGGTTCTTGTTTCCACCCAGCCGTAGGCTCAGTGACTCCAAACGGATTTACCACTAGCCACCCCCGAGCTAGACCACGATGCTTTGAGGTTCAGTCTCCTACTTCCAGCTCAACAGAAATCAAGGACGAAGGTTACTCTCCTTCTCCTGATACAAGAAAAAAATCCAAGACTAAGGTTACTCTCCTTCTCCTGATATTCAAAACTCCCTGTGTTTCCAGGGTTTCTCCAATTCTCTTTCGTGATCCCTCGTCGCGCGCACTGCTCTCTCCCCCCCTTACCACATTTTCTCTCTTGCCAATTTTTTTCTGCAAGGTTGTGTGTGGCACGAATTCCATCATCCGTGGTCAGCTCTGAGGGTTGTTACAAATGGGCGGTTCACCCCCATCCCCTCATTAACTCTTGAGGATCCTCCCCACCTACCAATCTGACGGGAAATCCATTCCAGGATCAGAGAGCTGCTTTGGTTTGTGAGAAAGTATAAACCAGTACAGTGTTGGCTTGGTGGAAGTTAACGCAACCATTCCAGGTCCCTTCCACCACCTCTCATTATCCACTGTGGTATATTTTATCACATCCCCTCTCTCAGCAGTCATGCAACACATATTCATTATATAATTTACATTCATCGACCTTTTATGCAAAGGTCCATCAAATCAAACATTCACATCTTTGAGTTTTCCATAGTTCTTGGACAAATTAGTTATTTTTACAGACTGGGGGAAACAGGGTGTTACACTCCCCTTGTGTCTGAGTCACCTGAAACCATGGACATAACCCCTCCCTCAAACCCTCTTGAAGTAGAACCAATCATTTTCCTAAATTCTCTCACTGGTTTCTCTGCTCCCCAAACCCTCAAGCTAATTGGTTACATCAAGCATAAGAAGGTCATCATTCTGGTTGATAGTGGCAGCACCCATAATTTTATTCATCGATGCATTGCCCAAGAAACTCATTGTTTTATCCATGCAGTCAATAATTTCCAAATCATGATTGCTAATGGTGGCTCCATGAAATGTGGAGGGCGTTGTGAAATGTATGTCTCCAAATTGGTGACTACCACCTGAAATCTCATATGTTTGCTATCGACATGGGCGGTCATGATATTGTGTTGGGTGCAGAGTGGCTAAGGACTTTGGGTCTAATTCTCATGGATTTCAAGGAATTAACCATGCAATTCAACCAGGAGGTCAAAAATATAAGTTCCAAGGCATCACTGTCGGTTCACCAGAGATCATTAGTTCCCATCGCATGGAAAAGCTACTCAAAAAAGGTCATTCTAGCGTTATTGACCAACTCCATGCCATACAGGCAACTGAGACACCCTCTGTGCCCCAAGACCTCCAATCCATCCTCTCTAAACATAAAGTGGTCTTTTCTACTCCCCAGGGACTCCCGCCTTCTGGTGGTTTTCATGATCATTCCATTCCCCTTATCCCATGAAGCCTCCCTCCCAATATATGTCCCTATCGTCACCCCTTTTCTCAAAAAAATGAAATTGAGAAAATGGTTCAAGAACTGCTTAACGCAGGCGTTATCCACTCTAGTATGAGCCCCTACTCTGCTCATGTGGTCATGGTCCTGATTCCTGACTTTCGCGCCCTCAACAAACTCACCATTAAAGACAAATTTCCCATTCCTGTCATTAATGACCTCTTGGATGAATTGAGTGGCGCCCAGTTATTTACTAAACTTGATCTTCATTCTGGCTACCACCACATCTGTATGAAAGAGGCAGACATTCCTAAGACTACCTTTAGAACTCATGAGGGCCACTATGAGTTTTTGGTCATGCCCTTTGGCTTGTGTAATTCCCCCTCCACCTTCCAAAGCCTCATGAATCATGTCTTTAGCCCTTTTCTCTGTCATTTTGTCTTATTTTTCTTTGATGATATCCTCATTTGTAGCAAAACCTGGACAGGCCATCTTGTTCATGTGGACCGTGTTCTCCATCTACTCTCTTAGCACCAACTTTTCCTGAAACAATCTAAATGTTCTTTTGGCACCTCAGAAGTCGAGTACTTGGGTCATCTTGTTGGGAAGAATGACGTCAGGGTGGATCCTAAAAATATTGAAGCTATGCAAGACTAGCCTCACCCAAAGACTCTCAAAATCTTGCAAGGATTTATGGGCTTAATGGGTTATTATCGCAATTTTGTTCAGAATTATGGAAAGATTGAGGCACCTCTCACTGCACTCCTTAAAAAGAATTCTTTCACTTGGACTCCAACAGATGCTCGGGTTTTTCAAACCTTGAAGATGGCCATGTGCACCACTCCAGTCCTGGCCCTTCCTGATTTCACAAATACCCTTGTCCTGGAATGTGATGCTTCAGGGAAAGGTATTGGCGCTATCCTTGTGCAAGAGAGTCAGCCTTTGGCATTTACCAACAAACAATTGTCTGAATGAAATTTGGGCAAATCAATCTATGAAAAGAAAATGTTGGCTATTTTGCACGCCGTTGATTTGTGGCGCCCTTATATATTGAGGCAACACTTCCAAATTAAGACAGATCATCAAAGCCTCAAGTATTTTCTGGAACAATGCATTTCCTCCCCAGAGAAACAAAAATGGGTGAATAATCTATTTGGATATGATTATGAGATCATTTAAAAGAAAGGAAAAGACAATGTGGTGGCGAATGCACTTTCCATAAATTATGAAGATGAAGGCTCCCTTTTTTCATTCTCCTTCATTGCACCAGATTGGCTCCAAACCATTCGCCAAGAATGGCTACATGATCCCAAAAGTTCATTTTTGATACAACAATTGCAGTCCAATTCTCCAATTTCCCCAGGGTACTCTTTGCTCCATGATGAGCTTCGATACAAATGTCATTTGTATTTAAGTAAACAGTGAAAACTTAAATCCACGGTGCTTTCTGAGCTTCATGCTACACCCACAGCTTGGCACTCTGGGTTTACCAAAACCTATGATAGGGTCAAACGTTCTTTTTTCTGGGATGGTATGAAACAATACATTCGTAATTTTGTGGCCGAATGTGATGTGTGTCAATGCAAAAAGGGCGAAACAGTCAAATCTCCTGGCACACTACAACCGCTTCCAATTCCACCTACTATTTGGAGGGAAATCTCTATGGATTTTATTACATGCTTACCTAAATCAAGAAATAAATCGGTCATCCTGGTGGTAGTTGATCGCCTTTCCAATTATGCTCATTTATGTGCTCTTCAACACCTATTTACAGCATCCACAGTGGCTCAACTTTTCATGGATCAGGTCTTCAAGCTTCATGGCATGCCGCATTCTATTGTTTCTAATCGCGACCCAACTTTCACCAGCAATTTTTGGCAAGAATTATTCAAGCTATAAGGCACCCAATTGCATCTCAGCATAGCTTATCATCCCCAGATGGATGGTCAAACGGAAGTTGTCAACAAGTGTTTGGAAACATATTTGAGGTGTTTTGCATCAGAAAAGAAAAATCAATGGGCTCAATGGTTACCCCTAGCTGAATGGTGGTACAACACTTCATACCATACAGCTACCTGCATGACTCCTTTTGAAGCGGTATATGGACAAAATCCACCGTCAGTTCTCTCATATTTACCAGGTGTCTCGAAGGTCCATGTGGTTGACCAAATGCTTACAGTTTGAGAGCGTATTCTCCATACCATCAAAGAGAATTTGGTCATGGTCGAGAATCGCATGAAGCAACAGGCAGATCAAGGTCACTCTGAACGTCATTTTGCAAAAGGGGATCAAGTGTTTCTTCGACTGCAACCTTACAAGCAAACTTCCCTCAAGGCCGACCATTATCAGAAGCTGGCGCCCAAATTTTATGGTCCTTATACAGTTCTAAAGCGTGTGGGACAGGTGGCCTATCAGTTAGTTATTCCCAGTCATTCTAAGCTACATCCTGTTTTTCATGTTTCATGCTTGAAGAAGGTGATTGGAACTAAGTGCCAAACTCAAACCAACCTTCCCGAGTTGGACGAAAAAGGTTCCATTTGGCTACAGCCACAAGCATTTTTGGACCAGCGTGAGCGTTGCCTGCATCAGCAAACCATCAAGGAAGTGTTAGTCTAGTGGAAAGATACAACTCCAGCAGTTGCCACTTGGGAACCAACTATCATTCTGCAGCAATTTCCACATCTCAAGCCTTGAGGACAAGGTTGTTTTTAAGGGGGAGGACATGTTAGGGACCTAACCCCTCACATGGGTAGAACAATGTATTCCGATGTAATAAAGGTCAATATTAATAAGGCCTTGCAATAAAGTAGAATAAGTCGAATGTAAGAAGACCTAGTAGAAGATTCTGCTTCGAGAAGGATCTTCCTCTAGATGGTTCTATTGATAGACATATTTAGTATAAATAGGAGTCAAGGGTATGAGAACCCTAGCTTGGATATTATTGTAATAGAGCTCTGCTCGACTGGAGGTTGCCCCCTCGAAGAGGCCCGTGAACATTGCTCTCAGAAATCGAAGTGGTCTTTCCGGTGTTATTATGTTATCATTTCAGTATTATTATGGTGTTATTCTGGTAATATTGTTGTTCATCTACCATTTCTATCATTTTCTTTATGTTTTGCATACTTTTTATATCTAGAATATTACAACAATCGGTTTGTTACAAAATGGTTACGGATCTTTGAGGATTTGACATGCATGCAAACTTTATAAGTCCTTGCACGCAGTATAAAAATGGTTGGCGTGCACAGTAGAAAAACTGGTTGGTGCAGGCTCTGAATCTTGGCGTCGTGTAGTGCAAAACTCGTGGCATGTGCGCAATGCATACTTGTGGTGCGCACACAGTCTTTCCAAAAACTTAGGGTGCCAACAAGGCTCCACAAAATTACTTCAAAATCCAACCAAAACCATTATAGCGTCTCAAGAGGGGAAGGCACCAAGATGCCAAGATGTCATTCTATAGAATACCAATAATATTAAAAATATTATTACATCTAAATTTAAAGAGAATCTTGGTGCGATAAAGAAATATAAGATAAAAGGAAGATAAGATAATACAAGGAGGTGGTCAACCCTAATCTAGAAGATCAAATGTATCTCTCAGTTGTAAGTAGTGCAGAGAAGAAAATCAACATTGTTGAGATACGAACCAACTCCCACAAGATACATAGCGAAATTGGGCATTGGACAATTCCTAGAACACCATGGGATACAATAATATGTCATCTTTGTGACACTAAGAGGGTTGAAGATAAAAAAATATTTCTCCCGAAGTGCCTTGTGTATACCCAAATTAGATCACAATTTCAAAATATCTCTCACAATACCAACCTTCTTAACCTCCTACATCATAGAAACTATGATGATCTTGGAACACTTCTATTTTTTTAGCACAAAAATAAGATTCTAAAGAGATCTAAGTAATCTCTTACCTTTCTTAATGTATGATAGACCAATTCTAGTCCCAATGGACATTCATCATCATCATCATCAACATCAACAATAAAAATAAAATTTTATTTTTTTCAAAATTAATTATATATATATGGATATAAGGTTAGTTAAATTTTTATATTTTTAAAATTAATTACATTAAAATAATTGAGTTTAAACAAAATTAAATTGGAAAAACAAAATATTAATAATAATAATAATAAACTTTTAAAAGAAATTATAATAATTCTAAAAATATACAATAAAATTAACCATTATAAACCTATCTCAACATTGCATCTTTTTATATATTAAAAAAATTGTATCTCTATTTTTTTAATATTTCTCTATATTTATTAAATTACTAATTAAAATGCATTTATATTAATTATTTTACAAATATAAATATCACCATAATTTAAGAATATCATTTTTTGCTAAGAAAATATTGAGAGAAATCACTATAATTTTTTTGATTTAGGAGATTAAGAAAGTCGTATTGTGACACATATTTTGAAATTGTGATCTAACTTGGGTATAAAGAGGCATTATAAGAGAAAGTGCTTCTCAAGTATATTTTGAAATTGTGATCTAATTTGGATATAGGGAGAGCACTTTAAGAGAAAGTTCTTTTCACCTTAAACCCTCTTAGTATCACAAAAATGACAAAATCTTTTGAAAATTGTCCAACACCACTTTAGTTATGTAGCTAATGAGAATTGGTTTGTATTATATTAACATTATTCACTTCCTTATACTATATTAGGATTGACCACCTCTTGATACCACCATTACTTAAGCCTATGATATATATACTTTATTAATATAAATTACCAAATTCAATCAAATCTTAAAACTGTTATATATCAATATTTTGAAGGTATTGAATTTGAAAATAAAAGCCATTAAAGGATACAGAGCATATTTCTATTAAAATTTGTAAAAAATTATGAAGAAGATTTTTGTCATTCACATCATGTGAATGGTATTCAATCACATATTGGAGCATGCATTGGGAGTTTAGCCATGTTGTTATATAATTTTAACAAACTTTTCCATTACTCAACTTTACTTTTAAATACAATTTTAACAAACTCTTCTATTATTCAACTTTACTTTTAAAAATAATTTTAACAAACCTTTCTATTACTCAACTTTACGTTTAAATATAATTTCAGGTTTTTTATTGGACCGTATTGGGTGTTTTGTAGTGCAGTGTACAAGCTCTGAAGGACATTGAAAAGCATCTTGAAGATATAATGGAATCATTGAAGATACAATAGAATCATTTAATATGAAGAGGGTGAATAAATCTGGAGAGATTTTAAAGAAAGAGGTGAAGTAATTTTTTTATTATAAAATGAAACTAAACATAATGGAATGAAGAGGGTGAATAAATCTGGAGAGATTTAAAGAAAGAGGTGATGTAGTTTTTTAATTATAAAGTGAAACTAAACATATGTTATTATAAAATTTAAAAAATAAAACAAAACAAAAATTAGTGATAAAAGTGTTATTATCATTTCAAAATATTAATAAATTAAAATATAAAAATTATCTTATTTTATTTAAAATGTAAATAAACTAAAATACAAAAATTATCTTTGTTCTATTAAAAATATAAAAATTATTTGATTTTATTTAAATAAATTAAATACAAAAATTATCTTGGCTATATATATAAAAGAATAATGATATAAATTATTTGGTTTTATTTAAATAAATTAAATACAAAAATTATCTTCCTATATATATAAAAATAATGATATAAATTATTTGGTTTTATTTAAATAAATTAAATACAAAAATTATCTTGGCTATATATATAAAAGAATAATGATATAAATTATTTGGTTTTATTTAAATAAATTAAATACAAAAATTATCTTGCTATATATATAAAAATAATGATATAAATTATTTGGTTTTATTTAAATAAATTAAATACAAAAATTATCTTGGCTATATATATAAAAGAATAATGATATAAATTATTTGGTTTTATTTAAATAAATTAAATACAAAAATTATTTTGGCTATATACATACAGTTAGAGTGGGTTTAATGGTTAAGAATATGTGTTTCCTCCTAAGAGGTCACAAGTTCAAATCTAGAGGGTAGTGTATGTATACCTCCATAGACTTTACTAATGAAATTGTTTAAAAATGGATTATTATTATTATTATAAAAGAATAATGATAAAAACATAAATTATTATATTTTTTTTTTAAATAATTTTTTTGGGGTGAGAGGTAAAATTGTAATTAAAATAGTATTTGGGTTTTTTTTCATAGGATTAAATTTATATGGGATTAAGGTTGTAACTTTCTTACATATATTATTTGGGTTGAAACTATTTGGTTATGAAATAAAATTTAAAATTGTTTTTAATTGGTTAAGAGTTCATCTTCCTTTGAATAAGTCACTTTCCATTAATTAATAGCAACCAATAATAATTATCTTCATGGAAATGTACAATTATCCATACAAACTTTTAATAAATTCACGTGGCTTCTGTTTTCAATAATCAATAATCCTGCCCTTTCTACCGAAACCAATAAATTTGCCAGAGCAAGAATGGGAAATATTAGCAAGCTTAATGTCTGTATGTAACATTTTATATAAATTTTTTAATTATCTATTTTCTAAAAATATGTGATAAAATGTCTTAAAAAATTAAATGTCATAGTTTTTTCATTATTTTTTTTTTGTTAAAATTAGCACTGTCAAACAATCTGTAATATAACTTGAGTGGGTCTAATGGTTAACAACGTGTGTTTCCTCCTAAGAGGTCACATTTTCAAATCCAGAGGGGGTAGGGTATGTATATCTCCTTAGATTTTATCAGTAAAAAAGCAAGGCTAAAGAAGTCTCATACACCAATTTGATGTCTAGGGACTGAGGGAATCTCATACACCAATTTGATGTCTAGCTTGGGAGTAACCTTAAAAATAGATTATTACTATTATTATTATTATTCCATCTAAAACACCATAAAAACAATAAACTAATGGGCAAAAATCTTTAACTCTGTGAAGAGCATCTTGTCTCCTGTGCATAAACTTTTTTTTTGAAATTGCACGTTACATCCCAGTAAAGAGCATCTTGTCTCCTGTGCATCCCAGTAAAGAGCCAAATACACAGAGAAAACCCATGGTAACATAAAGAAACCACACATAATTATTATATTAAAAGATCACAGCAGGTTTTAAAGATGTGGGTCTCTGCTTATAAAATGTGTGAACCTCCATTGATGGAAGGTCGTCAAAAGTCTTTAACACTGTAAAGCTCAGCTGACATGACCTTTCAGTCTGGTCTATACAGAGACGACATTATTAATGAATGTATAATGATTGTGAAAAGAAAAAGGGCAGCGAGTCTCCTGGAAAAATGAAATTTCAATCCAGTAAAAATACAGAATGCAGGGACCAAAAAAGATTCCACGACAATCGTTGAAATTCTTCTGCCAGAAAAAAAAACCTATAAATGCACGCTGCATCTTATGCGCTCGTTGAAGGAACCATCGACATGATTATCACTAGCTCTGATCTTAAATCGCTGATTAGCATATTTTTGAGCAATATATATATGATGACACTCCACTCTCATTTTGAAATTCAGGTCTTAACGAACCCAATTTTGAAACGAACATTGGCATGCAATTTAAGCCTCAGCTCCAATGGCGAAGCTAAGGCTTCCAGAGCCCTGGCAATATCTTCTCTCATAATCGCATACTCGTGCCCGATCAATCAAAATAAACCATAACGAATCCGCAAGACCAATAGAACAAAGGCAACAGCTACATACAATCTTACAATGATGATGTTTAAAATTATGTTTTGAAATAATTGCTAATTTGAAATGAGAAAAGTTGTAAAAGTCCACACAATAATTCATCCCTCTTTCTTAGAGTGGTTGGTGTGTCCAACACAATCAACTATAAGTTAACCAAAAACCCAACCCTCAACCATGACCAATCCGTTTGTTACAAAATGGTTACAATCATTACATAGGATCTTCGAGGATTTGACATGCATGCAAACTTTACAAATCCTTGCACACAGTGTAAAAATATAAAAATGGTTGGTGTGCATAGTAGAAAAATTGGTTGGCACAGGCTCTGAATCTTGGCACCCTCCAATGCAAAACTTGTGCAATAAAGAAATAGAAGATAAAAGGAAGATAAAATAATACAAGGAGGTGGTCAACCCTAATCTAGAATATCAAATGTATCTCTCAGTTCTAAGTAGTGTAGAGAAGAAAATCAACATTGTTGAGATACCAACCAACTCCCACAAGCTACATGTTTCAAAATATCTCTCACAATACTAACCTTCCTAACCCCCTACATCATCGAAACTATGGTGATCTTGGAACACTTATGATTTTTTAGCATAGAAATAAGATTCTAAAGAAATCTAAGTAATCTCTTACCTTTCTTAAGATATGATACACCAATTCTAGTCTCAATGGGCATTCATCATCAACTTCGTCGTCATCATCATCATCAAAAATTAATTTTTTATATTATATATATATATGGATGGATATAAGGTTAGTTAAATTTTTGTATTTTTAAAATAAATTACATTAAAATAATTGACTTTAAACTAAATTAAATTTGAAAAAAATCTTCCAAAATGGAAAATCAAAATATTAATGATAATAATAAAAAAAAATTAAAATAAATTATAATAATTCTAAAAATATACAATGAAATTAACCATCGTAAATTTATCTCAACATTGCATCTTTTTTTATATTAAAAAAAATTGTATCTCTATTTTTTTTAATATTTCTTTATATTTATTAAATTACTAATTAAGATACATCTATACCAATTATTTTACAAATCTAAATATCACCATAATTTAAGAATCTCATTTTTGTGCTGAAAAAACATTGAGAGAAGCTTTCCAAGATCACTAATTTTCCAAGATATTTTCAAATTGTCATCTAATTTGGGTATACTGAAAGCACTCTAGGAGAAAGTTATTTTCATCTTCTACCCTCTTAGTGTCACAAAGATGACATAATCTTTTGGAAATGATCAACCACCCACTTTAGTTATGTAGCTAGTGAAAATTGGTTTGTATTATATTAGGGTTAACCACCTCTTAATATCACCCTTGCTTAAGCCAATAATATATATACTTTATTAATATAAATTACTAAATTCAATAAAATATTTAAAATGTTATGGATCAATATTTTGAAGGTATTGAATTTGAAAATAAAAGCCATTAAAAGATAGAGAACATATTTATATTAAATATTATACTTTATTAATATAAATGACCAAATTCAATAAAATCTTTAAAAGGTTATGGATCAATATTTTGAAGGTATTGAATTTGAAAATAAAAGCCATTAAAGGACCTAAATTGATGAAATGCATGTTAAGAATTAGTCGGGGAAAAGACGGAACGAAGAGCCTGGAGCAACTGCAAGCTATGGTTTGGTACTCGCAGCCACAGCAGAGGACAGCATGAGTACCAAGGGGGGTGGTAATGGAACCCCCTCATACAAGCAGGTAGTAGTAGACAGAGGGAAAGGCCCACGAGGCGTAGGTTTCAAGGCACCAATGACAAGCACCTCGAGATTGGAACCGAAAAAGAGTCAGGAAAGTAACCAGAGGAAAGTGACGGCACGGGGGAAGAAGCCAGAGAACCTCAGAATGTTGTGCAAGAAATGGCGAGCCCCAATGGGGCATAAGGGCGCAACCCATGTAAACCAAAGACAACAATGATACCCAAGGTTTGAACGATCCGCAAACGCAACTCTATAGGGACCAGATGAAGACGCATGCGCTAATCTGCAAGTTTATGGGGTTGTGGCCCATAGAAAGAACATTGGGCAACTGGATTAAATATCAATGGAAGCCAAGCAGAGAAGTGGATCTTCACCTGAGCTCGAAAGGTTTCTTTACAGTAGTTTTCATGAACCTGGAAGATAGGGATAAGATCTTTGAGGGGGGAGCATACTTTCATGCCTCAACAGGACTGTAAATGCGACCATGGAAGGAAAACTTCTCCCCAGAAAAAGAAACCTTCAAAAATGTACCTGTATGGCTGAGACTTTACTCCTTGCCGTTATATTATTGGCTACCCTTCACCTTTGAAGCATTAGGGAACAAACTGGGAAAATACGTGAAGACATCATAAGCAACCCTAAAAGGACAATACACCTCCTATGCAAGAATCTGCATAGAGATGGATGTGTCAGGGGAACTCCTAGAAGCCATAAGCCTGGAATTCAGGGACGAGGAATGGATACAAAACATTGACTATGAGCAGATCCCCTTCAGATGCAAGAGATGTCACGAACATGAACACCTAATCAAAGAATTTCTGATCATTAAAAATCAAGAAGCGGAGAACACCAAACTACAGCAAGACGAATATAGGTTTATAAAACCAATCCACAGAAACAAAGCTAACAAGAAGCAAAGAAAAACCCCAACAGGGAGCAACCCGAAGGCCAGGAATAAAGCAAAAGGACGGGACAAGACCAACAAAAAGGAGGAAGGAGGAAAGGAAAAAACAAAAGCTAAAGAAGTCGGGGAACAAGCTACAAATGAGGATACAGATAGCCCAAGAAAGGGGATGGGACAGGGAAGTAGTGCAACTCCTATGGATGGAGAAACCAGAGATACCCCCACCCCCATGCAGGAGGCAGACGGAGACGCGGAAATGACTCCAAGCGAGGTAGGAACAGAAGAACCTAATCTCGGAGACATTGTGGAAAGGGAAGATATCGATCTCCTGAACATACTGGAGCAATGGAAAAGGCAGGGCGTAGACAATGTACCAATGGAGCAACTAGATCGCATCCAATACCTGTTCCTCCTAAGGGAGGAAGCCAAATCTAGAGGGCTCAAGCGCACACACGGGGAGATAGGACACCTAGGAATCAAAGCAAGCGAAGGACAACCGTAACTCTCACCCAAGCAGAGGAGAAGGAAAAAAGGCAGGAAATCAAACAGCGTAGCCCTAGAAGAACTAGGAGCTCTGTTGATAAACTCAAGTAAGATCAAAAACCTCTTTCCCAAATCCCCCCAACATGTTTAAATGAAGATTATAACATGGAATATAAGAGGCCTAAACAGCCCACGAAAGCAAAGAATTCTTAGAAATAGACTTAGGAAGGAACAACCGGACCTTTGTTTCATCCAAGAGACAAAATGCATTGTAGACAGAATGGAAACAATCGAAAAAAAACATTGGAGCAAGTACAATATGTTGGCTTTCGAAGGACAACAGATGGCAGGAGGAATCCTCACCTTGTGGAATTCACAAGTGATGAACCTAATATAAGCTGAGGCTACCAGGAACACACTTTCGATTAACATGCAAGTCATTGGGAATACGAAGATGATTCTATGCACTAATGTGTATGGACCCCAGATTCTAGAGGAAAAGAGAAGAATGTTGCTAGACCTAGAAGACCTAAAAACCCTCTCCAACAACCTCCATTGGATCCTGGCAGGGGACTTCAACATCATCACATCACTTGTGGAAAGAAAAGGAGGCACCAAGAGGTTGGATAGAGATGCGGAATATTTCTCAACTTTCATAGACACAGCGGAGATGGTGGACATCGGAACCAATAACGGACACTTCACTTGGAACAATAAATGGATAAATCAACATCAGGTTGCGACAAGACTAGACAGATTCTTGGTGTCAAAATCCATCATTATGAAGGGGTTAACCTTAGATTGCAGCATCCTTCCTTGAGGGGGTTCTGATCACTGGCCAGTCCAACTGGAAGCATACTTCCCAAACACCCCGAAGAACAGACCTTTCAGATTTGAGAAATTCTGAATTGAACACCCCACCTTCAAGGAGAACATCAACCAGTGGTGGCGGGGGGAACAACCAGAGCAAGGTACACGGATGTTCAAACTCTATAAGAAACTAAATCACATCAAATATAATCTCAGGGAGTGGAACAAGGAAATTTTTGGCAACATAAACCAAGAGAAGAAAAATATTGAAGACAAAATGAGAAGACTCCAGGAAGTTTGCATAGCGGAGTGCTACACAGAGGACCGAAAAAAGGAAGAGATCCAAATGACCCAGGAATGGGAAGGAAGATGCAAGAAGGAAGAAATTCTATGGTGCCAAAATTCCCGAATCAGATGGCTAAAGGAAGGAGAGAGAAACACCAAGTTTTTTCATAGAACAACCATTTCCAGAAGAGCCTGCAACAAAATCCTGAAAATTAAGGATCGGGATGGGATCGAGCGAGAATCCCACAAGGAGATTGAAAATACCCTGGTAAGTCGCTTCCATGGGATAGCCCAGGAACCCAACAAAGATCGAACAGAGGCCATCCAAAGGATTACGCAGCACATCCCCCGACTATTCACCGAGGAACAGAATAACAACCTAAACAAACCCATAGCTAAGGAGGAAATAGATCAAGTGATCCACGAGATGCCCAATGGGAAAGCCCCAGGTCCAGATGTTTTCACAGTGGAATTCTTCAAAGCCTGTTGGGAAGTGGTCAAACACGATGTTTATAGGGTGGTGGAGGACTCCAGATGATCGGCCTCCATCCTAAAAATGTTAAATGCCACAATGATTAATCTAATCCCCAAAGAAAATGAAGCCAAGACCCTTGTCCGCTACAGACCCATAGCATTATGCAATGTGGTTTACAAGATAATCTCTAAAGTCATATCCAATAGATTGAAACCCCTCCTACCCACACTGATTTCACAATAACAGGTAGGTTTTGTGGAAGGACGACAAATCATGGACAACATCATCCATTCTCATGAGCTAATACACACCCTGAAAATCCAGAGGAGAGGGGGGATGATAATTCAACTTGACCTAGAAAAATCCTATGACAAAATTAGCTGGCACTACATGGTTAAGACTCTAGAAGCCCTTGGGTTCACCCAACACTGGATCAGTTGGTTTATCAGCCTAGTCTCAACGATAAGTTTCTCGCTCCTGATAAATGTAGCCCCAGCCAAACCCTTCTGGACTACTAGAGGCATCAGACAAGGAGACTCGTTATCCCCCTTCTTGTTCATCCTGATGATGGAAGGTCTCAGTGGAAGCATAAAAAGTGCAACAGTAGCAGGAGAAATTACAGGCCTCAAACCTTTCGAAAACTGCCCTACTTCCACACACCAACAGTTCGTGGATGATACCTTACTCCATGGCATACCCACGGTCAAGGAAGCAAAAACATTCAAAAGAATCTTAGAAGAGTTTGGGGAAGCCTCGGGAGCCGAGATCAACTACTCCAAATCGATGGTCTACTTTTTCAACACCAACCCTACAATCCAAGGGAACCTAGAAAATATTTTGGGCTTTGAGCACAAAAATCTCCCAACTAAATACTTGGGCATCCCCCTGACGGACAGATCTTACAAAATGGCAACTTGGGAAGGAGTGATCAACAAGCTATAGGAGAGGGTGAAAAATTGGATGTACAGATCCCTCAACCTAGCAGGGAGACTAGTACTGACCAAGACGATTATGCAAGCAATTCCAACCTATATGATGTATGTATTTCCTGCCCCCAAAGGGATACTACAAAAAATAAGGACCATCCGAAGGGACTTCCTATGGCGAGGAGCGGAAACTAAGAAAAAATGGGCCCTGGTGGGTTGGGAGAAGGTTTGCAAGACAAAATGCAAAGGAGGATTGGGGCTACAAGAGCCACAAGTAACCAACGAAGCCTATGGGGCGAAACTCTGGTGGCAATGGGTTAAAGAAACTTCTACCTTGTGGGCAACCCTCTGGAAGGCCAAGTATGCCCCGAACATAAACGACCAGGACCGAATTCATTTTATCAACACCGGGGAGGGATCGGCCATCTGGAACCTAGCTTGGTACAACAAGACTTGGGTCCAGACACACAGCTTTTGGGAAGTAAGGAATGGTAAAATAGCCAGATTCTGGGAGGATGCCTGGCAACAGGAACCCAAGATGGGAAATCTGGATAGGGAGGAACTCCAATAGGACATGATCGCGCAAGGAAAAACCAATGTCCACCACTATTGGAAGCAAGAAACAGATCGAAACAGATGGAGAATCTGGGATAATTTCAATTCCCAAACTAGCGATCGGACCACAACCATCACGAAAGAGGTGGAGGAGGAAATGAGGAAAAAGAAAATTGCAGTCTCGGATGAAGAAGACCAATTAAGATGGGGCTGGAAAAATGGCGAGGAATTCAACCTGAAGGAAGCTCGACATTACATCGTGGACCAAGACCAAGAAGACCCAGTGCAACTATGGGATAATCTCTGGAGCAGCCCCCAGTGGCCAAAAATAAAAAATTTCAAATGGTTAGTACTTCACAACCGAATTCTAACCTGGGAAAACCTAAGGAAAAGGGGCTTCATAGGTCCATCACGGTGCCACCTCTGTCAAGCCAAGGAAGAAACAATGAATTATCTCCTCTATGAATGTATCTACACAGCTAAGATCTAGGACTAGGCGGTAGGTATTTTTCGACGGTCCAATAGGACCCGAGGTAACATCTGTGCAACCATCAACAACTAGCATGAGAGTTACAGTGAAAATGAAGAGGTGAATCTATGTTGGACTCTCATTCTGGGGATGATCATATGGACAATATGGAAAGAAAGGAACCAGTGCATCTTCAAGAATGAAAGCCTTCCAGAAGGGAAAATCAAAGAAAAAATAATCTCCATGACAAGAGAAATGGTGCAGAGCCGCAACTACCAGAATGGAAAAGTGCAACTTCCAGGTCGGAACTCTAGAGTCCTAGAAGCTTTTCACCTAAAAGACGGGCACAACCGCACACAAATAGGATGACCACCACAACTCCAACTAGGTGAGCGCAACTGGAATCCCCCTCCAACAGGGTTCCTCAAGTTGAATTTCGATGGGGCAGCAAAAGGAAACCCATGCATGACAGGAATGGGTGGGGTTATCAGAGATTGTGGCGGCAACATAATCTAGTTGTACGCTGGGAGTATGGGAAAGTCAACAAACAATGTAGCGGAATTCAGAGCCCTGGAGATCGGCCTTGAGATTCTAAGTCGTGAAAGGATGAAAAACACTATCATGGAAGGTGACTCCACTCTAGTAATCAACATGGTGAAGAGACTCCAAAATGGCACCAGAGTGGTCAAATTTCAGAGACACTGGCACTTGGCACACTCCCTGCAAAAAATCCTAGAGCATATGCAAAAGATGAACACGGTGGAGTTGTACTGGGTACGCAGGTAAGTGAATGTCCTGGTGGATAGAATCGCTAATGAAGGGGTTAGCAAGGAAGGATCAGAGTTAGACACCACTTGGAGCAACATCCCAAACGGTCAATTCAAAACATACTGCACACAACTAGCGACAAAAGATCGTGACGGAAGATTAAGTACAGAAGTTGACATCGAGAGGAGTAGTGCAAGGCTAATAGGCGGGCACGACGAATCTAGGCAGAATCTTCATGGCCAAGACCCAATTACAAGTGACAATGTGGGATCAGACCACACAATAGATGGAGGTACGACCTCAAGGTCACATCAATAGGAATAAGTGCAGGGGAAAGTACAAACGGGACTCAATAGGTCATGAGTGACGTAGGACAAAAGATGTTACCACGCACCAGTAGGGTCACTCCCCTTCCAAGAACAGTTATGGTGAATAGAAAATTTGGTTACACAATGAGTAGGGGCAAGGGTCGGCGTAGGGATAACGGGTGGACTGTCATGGTCACACATACCGAGACAGAGAAAAAGGACAGGAAGGACCACCTCTACGGGCAGACCATGATTGCAAGGACAAGCTCGCAGCAGGATAATTTCCATAAGAGGCGAAGCACTAGGAATAGATGCAGTTGGACAAAGCGCAGTAGAAGAAGCCACCACAAAAACAAGGGCCCGACAAGAATGAACCCCTGGGTAGATAGGAATAGGACGAGAATTCAAGTAAAGAACCGCCACAAGCCAGCCAAGATGGTGCATATGAAGAAAACGCACGTCAAAAGTAACACCCAGAGGGATGATAATCCAATAAGCCATAGAAATATTTCAAGGATGGAGCAAGAAGCCCGAGACGCCAAGGGTACCTTCCAGGCGTTGGTCGAACCGAAGGGTCAAGCGACCATCACCAGATGGGAGAAGGAAATCACTGCCAAGCGCAAGGGCAAAGCCTAGGAGGAACTGAGCCAGGAAGCG
Source organism: Picea sitchensis (assembly GCA_010110895.2). Taxonomy (NCBI): domain Eukaryota; kingdom Viridiplantae; phylum Streptophyta; class Pinopsida; order Pinales; family Pinaceae; genus Picea; species Picea sitchensis. The sequence continues at coordinate 22,008 of SNQJ01S0038473.1, forward strand.
GACTGGATAACGGACCCAGGGACCACGCAGTCCAGGGAAACACTCTACCAAAAGACGGTAGAGATGGCATGGCGGACAAAGATGTTAATAGGAAAAGTGAGCACAAAAAAGAACGCTGCCAGACGGAAGGGTAACAAGGCCCAAAAACAATTGCTAAAAGAAATCTTGAGGCTCCTCAGCACCCTGGACGCTAGTACAAAACGAATTGCAAAGGACCAAAAGAATCAGCAGGAGACGTTGGAGCGAATGGCTGCCCAATTCCACTTATACTTGTGTTACGTCCATCATATGGACATCACACCTGCTAATGGGAATGGAGCACCAGCTCGGATCAGGAAGACCCACATGGTGGCCCAGAGGGAGGAGAGCAAGGACAAGGCGAAAGATGGAAAGAAGAATCTCATAATCCTGGACTAGCGTCGGGTAGCAAATGATCAGGGAATATTATTGGGTCAGTCTTAATTGTTGTCTTGTGTTTTTTTTTTTATTGTTAGGATTAGCTTGTCAAAACTGAATATGATGGGACTGGACCAGTTTCCCAATGTGGCGGTCCAGTCTTACCCGTATGCTATCTCAAAGAACGCAACTCCAAAACCCCTCGGTTAGTTTCCTTTTTGGGAGACCAGTAAGCTCCTTTTTTTATATATTAATCTTTATTAATAATATAAATACTCACACTCACTTAAAAAAAAAAAAAAGTCATTAAAAAATAGAGAGCATATTTCTATTAAAATTTGTAAAAAATTATGAAGAAGACATTTTTCCCAGTCACATCATGTGAATGTTTTTCAATCACATATTGGAGCATGCGTTGGGAGTTTAGCCATGTTGTTATATAATTTTTACAAACTTTTCCATTACTCAACTTTACTTTTAAATATAACTTTAACAAACTCTTATATTACTCAATTTTACTTTTAAAAATAATTTTAACAAACTTTTCTATTACTCAACTTTACTTTTAAATATACAGGTTTTTGATTGGACCGTATTGGGTGTTTTGTAGTGCAGTGTACAAGCTATGAAGGACATTGAAAAGCATCTTGAAGATAGAATGGAATCATTTAATATGAAGAGGGTGAATAAATCTGGAGATAAATATTTTAAAGAAAGAGGTGAAGTGATTTTTTTATTATAAAATGAAACTAAATATATGTTATTATAAAATTTAAAAAATAAAACAAAACAAAAATTAGTGATAAAAGTGTTATTATCATTTTAAAATATTAATAAATTAAATTATAAAAATTATCTTATTTTATTTAAAATGTAAATAAACTAAAATATACAAATTATCTTTGTTCTATTAAAAATATATATAAGTTAAAATATAAAAATTATCTTGATTTTATTTAAATAAATTAAAATACAAAAATTATTATTATTATTATTATTATTATGTTTAGAGAGTTCTTTCGGATCCATCTCGCAAAAGTCTTAGAACAGAAAGCATTATAGGTTTTATGTTTTCAAAACAATAAAACATAAAACTATCGATGAATCGAGAAAAAAGTCTAATAACAATAATCATGAAGTCTTAGAGCAGTATTATTATTATTATTATTATTATTATTATTATTATTATTATTATATATATATATATATATATATATATATTTAGGGGTAAGAGGTAAAATTGTAATTAAAATAATGTTTGGTTTTAGTATGGAATTAAATTTATATGGGATTAAGGTTGTAACTTTCTCACATATATTATTTGGACTGAAATCATTTTTGGTTATGGAATAAAATTTCAAATTATTTTAATTGATTAGAGTTCATCTTCCTTTTTCCAAGGAAAAATGACTCGATATTATATTTAAAATATAAAATCATTTACATATACTAACTCTGTCAAGCCAATACCTGTTGACGAGGGAAGCACGCACCTCAAGTCAAAAATAAAGAAAACACAACAGTCCAAACAGTGAACGCAGTTCACAACAAAACAACAGAAAAAATCGTGTGATAACCTAGAAACAATTGTGAAGTACAAAAGCGACATCTGACGATCTTACGAAATATAGGCCATGATCAATGATAATTGAATGACCAGCCATATGAAGGTAGGTGTGATAGTCACAAAAACGTTTTCAGTGGAGAAACGTTGAGGCACGAACAGTCAATAAAGAAACTCCGAATTAGGACTCTCGCCCACCACCTTCAAAGAGATTTATGTGGGTGATGTTCATTTGAGATCCATTCTCTATTGGAAAATGAAAGTCTCCGATCCACACCTTAGAGGCTTCGCTTGGATAAAAATCCTTCATTGTTGGAAGGATACACGGAAATATGCATAGCTGATGTCCAAGAACGATTAGTGAGTACATATTTTTCCTTCCGACCTATGTTAGTAGAAATGAGAAGCAAACTCTTTTGGGCGATCCAATGCGATAACGACCGAGTCCCCGGAGACCCGATTAGGTGATCGATTGACCAAGAACAGAACAGGATGTCATAATCCCAAAGCTGCTGCTTTTGTATTATCCCTCTTCTACAATTCATGAACCATTTGGTAGTCCTCTTTTGAATGATTGAAGAAGCCCTGCTAACAAAGACCAGTGCTCTCCACCGCACTGTCGAAGCAAGCCAGTGTATATCCAGGAGACAATGAGATCTCACATACCTTGGGCGTGAAGGTTTTGTTCAATGTCGGCTGCCACTGGAAAGAGTCCCTCACTCTGTGGAAGACCGCCAGAATAGAAGGGATACGGTCTTCAAAAATAGCAGAGTTCCTCTCCTTCCAAACACGCGGCACATGCAGAACCTTGATGTCGGAGGAGCCGATTTTGGAAGTGACCCGGTCGGTAGAAATGACCCGAAAAGGTGGGTCCTTTCCAGGCCACGGAAATAGAGAAATAATTGATCAGTAGATTCCAAATCTGTTTTGTAAAAAAACAATGTACCAAGAGATGGTGTATATCCTCCGAATCCTGTTTGCACAAAGAACATATGCCTGGTCCCTCCCAGCCCCTATGTCTGAGCACCTCCCAAGTGAGAAGCCTCTCTCTACCCGCCAACCAGGTGAAAATTTTCTGTTTTAACGGGACCTGCCACTTCAATAAAAGGCGAAACCAAGAGCGGTCAAAATCAAGCCCCAACTGTTTTTGATAGGCATGTCTTTTACATTATGAGCACAGCGTGGCATCTCTGACCCACAACAATGCGTCAGACTCGGTCGAAAAGGTGATCCACACAACTCCTTTAAGTGCAGCGTATAAATGCCATCCCATTCAAGAACAGCGTCCCTTCAAGTAACAAAGGAATCAACATTCAGCCAATCATCCGGGAGGAATGGGGGCAGTGCATAGAGAAACTTGTGCCAGGAAGGTGATGTTTTGTTCCTCCAGTCTCGCGCACAGCAGTGGTGAGAGGTATGATCGGTCTCCCATGCCAAGTATCATATCCCTGCGGTAGAAATGTCTTTGCCCGATCTTAGGGCTTCGCCGTATTAATGGAGAATCACCTGTGATGATGCAACCATCCCTTTCCAAAAGGGGGGACGCCCTATGATGCTGGAGTGTTGGCTTTCTGATCCAGTCGTGGAGTGGTAAGGTGCCCAAGTACTTTGATTTGATGATGCGGCTCCAGATGCTATTGTGGGTAAGGGCTCTCCTGGCTATGCGGCTCCAGATGCTATCGTGGGTAAGGGCTCTCCAGAAAGAGCTGGCCAGGAGCGCTGAGTTAAAAATGGGAAGATGTTTTAGTCCCCAACCCCCTGCCTTACGAGGCTTTGACAACTCTTGCCAACAACAAAGATGAAAAAGGCGCTTGTCTGCATTATCATTCCATAAGAAGTTGAAGGTGAGCCTCCGAAGGATCTGAAAAAAAATTTACGGTATCCGCTCCAATGACATCCAGTAGACAGCTAGGCCTTCTAAAACCGATTTGATCAGTATAAAGCGACCCCCAATCGACAGCCATTTAACGAAGAAGCCATTTAACGAATAAGTCAATTTTTATTGATTAATAGATATCAATAGTAACTGTTTTCATTAAAAATTGACAATTAAAATATAATAAATTTTACCATATTCCTCTATTTATAAATATATAATTAAAAACATAAAAAAAATGATTTAAAAAAAAAAATCTTATTTTTATCCATACAAACGTTAAATAAACTCTGAGTGAAATGTAAGTCGCTTCTGTTTTCAATAATCATGCCCTTTCTACCGAAACCACCAAAAAATTTGCCAGAGAAAGAATGGAAATATTAGCAAGCTTAATGTCTGTATGTAACATTTTCTATAATTTTTTTAATTTTCTATTTTTTTTTAAATATGTGATAAAATGTGATAATTATTTTCTGATAATAAGAATTTTTTTTGTTTGCTAGTTTGTGGACTAGTCTGTGGTTTGAGAAAGCGTTACTCAGGAATATCTAAGCCTTCAATCAGCCTGAGCCACACCAACCCTTAACATGGCTGGATTTTTTGTCCACTCAAATTTCGAACTGATAACTTAACACCAAAACTCCATCACCCACACCCACTGTTACAACTAGAAGACATCTTGATAACAAAAAAAAATAAATGACATAGTTTTTCATAGATTTTTGCTAAATTGGCACTGTCAAGCAATATGTAATCCATCTAAAACACCATAAAAACAATAACGCCATTATGAAAAAATGAAAAAATGGCAAAAATCTTGAACTCTGTGAAGAGCATCTTGTCTCCTGTGCATCAAACATTTTCTGTGAAATTGCAGTGCACATTACATCCCAGTAAAGAGCATCTTGTCTCCTGTGCATCAAACATTTTCTGTGCAATTGCAGTGCACATTACATCCCAGTAAAGAGCCCAATACACAGAGAAAACCCATGAAACCACACAAAATTTAAAATATTAAAAGATCACAGAAGTTTTTAAAGATGTGGGTCTCTGCTTAGAAAATGTGTGAACCTCCATTGATGGAAGGTCATCAAAAGTCTTTCACACTGTAAAGCTCAGCTGACATGACCTTTCAGTCTGGTCTATCCAAAGACGACATTATTAATGAATGTATAATGGTTCTGAAAAGAAAAAGGGCAGCGAGTCTCCTGGAAAAATGAAATTTCAATCCAGTAAAAATACAGAATCCAGGCACCAAAAGAAGATTCCATAACAATCGTTGAAATTCTTCTGCCAGAAAAAAAAAAACTATAAATGCACGCTGCATCTTATGCGCTCGTTGAAGGAACCATCGACATGATTATCACTAGTTCTGATCTTAAATCGCTGATCAGCATATTTTTGAGCAATATATATATGATGACACTCTACTCTCATTTTGAAATTCCAGGCCTTAACGAACCCAATTTTGAAACGAACGTTGGCATGCAATTTAAGCCTCAGCTCCAATGGCGAAGCTAAGGCTTCCAGAGCCCTGGCAATATCTTCTCTCATTATCGCATACTCGTTCCCGATCAAAACAGGCTGCAGGACCGTTGTTGTCTTGCGGCGCTGATGGAATGGAGCCGTATATGCACTTGCAATCCTCTCATCTTCATAATAAACATCCCACTCCAACTTATGATAATATATGCCCAATCTGGAATTAGGGTTTCTCACTGTAACGTTGAAATCCATCCTGGAATTCACAGTTCTGTCTGTAACGTTGAGCTGTGAGAGGGAGACATAGTCTACATAGTATCTTGGCTTATGGGGACGCAGTATCAACCATGCCAAGAGTATAGACATGCCTGCCCCGATCACCATACCCAAAATCTTTTGACATAAATAAAATAAACACATTGATGAACTCGCGCAGAGCCCACTTTCGCGGCCGCTGTAGTTGTAGTTGCGGCCTCTTGTCTGGGGCGCCATGGAAGTATAGCAATGGAAGCTGCGATGACCCTGTAGTCTTGGCTCTTGAGAAACTGGTGAAACTCTGCGTGAGTAGAAGGATTGATCAGCTAGTTTTGTAGTGCGCCGGGTATCTGTAGCTTAGCCTGGAAGGCGAGAATATTAAAGTGACAACGCAAAGGGCAGAACAAATATTCGAAGAGTGTGGGTCACTCTGATTATTATTCCCACGCACCAGACCTTTCACACGGTATACAAATTCTAATCTACCAGAACTTTGACAGAAGAGCTTGGCTTTTGTTTTTCTTTATGCTTTTCTTTGACAGCAATATAACAAGTGAAAAAATGTGCTTGCTTGTGGACACGACTTGGCATAGCGACACTTTCGTACTGAAATTTTTTTTCTGTCGGCGTATGGTGATGGGAATCAGTCATGATTTTTTATATATATATGTTACATAAAGATTTGGATTGTCATATGCTTGAAGGTATCAAAAACAAAAGAGTTTTGAAATTTGATTGAGCAGAAATCTCTACATAACATGTCTTACATATCATTAAGCTATATAGATTAAAAAAAAAAAAAGGGGTTGTTTTTTGACTTATGAATATAGATTAAAAACAAAAACTCATCATTATAATGATCATAGTCTAGGATCTCTGGGTGTCTATAGAAAATTTGATAGCCCACGTGCATGAGAGATCATTGTATGCCCATCCTTGTAATGAGCTAAATTGAGCACACGGGTGTCAAATGACAGCTCTAAATGCATGTAATGACATTAAATGTAAATGAATGCATGAAGAGATGCATAATTTGTAAACATAGCAATGAATGCATGAACACATGCATAATTTGTAAACATGCATAATTTGTAAACATAGCATAAAATTAAAAACTCAATGAATGCATGAACACATGCATAATTTGTAAACATAACAGAGAATTAAAAACTTAGGAAATAGTTATCAATGGACAAGGCTTTGTATTGGTAAAGGTGGTCTTGCTCATGCCTCCTTGGGAGGGCTCTTTTCTTTCTCATCTCAAACTCTTTCTTCTTCTCAGATGCATATGATCATGTGCATGATTGACTTGAGTTCTCGAATGGCGAGACACTCAATCCTGATGATAGCTCAATCTATGAATGAGCATGTGAAGTCTAGAATGGGCAATTGGTGCTCTGTTCAAATTCTCCAATATAACTCTATGATATCTATGTGCTCTCTGTTACAAGGAAAATCACTCTATGGCATGGGGTAAACCACAACAGACGGAATGACACACAGAAATCAAATCTAATCTCAAGTATGTTATATAAATCAAATTCTAGCAGGACAAGATCAAGAGCCTGCCTCGTCCAGACGTTCAATGAAGACCATCGTTGAGCACGCAACTCATAGCTTTATACCTGCAACTTGTCCTCAACAACCAAGATACGCAAGCATATGGTGATAATATATAATGTTAGCGTATAAAATAACATAATCCATTAACATGAACATGACAAATACGCCCATGGAATAATAATTCAAATATTTGCAAGATATCAATTGAACGAGAAAATAGTATCTCTATTAAAATAATCAACAGAAGTACATATGTGACAAACTTTTGTACCGGCACACATCGGAACCAAGAAACTAAGTCCATCTAGTTGGGCCTCCACCACTTCAATCCTCCACCAAAGGCAAGCTCATATAAAGGAGACAATGAGGTTTTCCATCAAAGAAGGAAGAGTTTGGGGGTTGAACAATGTATTCATACTTTCAAGGATAAAGGGATACAGAATCAATGTGAAGTGAAATTTCTCCATAGTATCTTGGCTCTCAAAAGTTGAATTCTCTCATCTTCCACGGCTTGGATATGGCTCAATTTATATCCTTCAAATGGAATAGAAGGGCCGATTCGGAATGCTTACAGTATATGGAAGGTCAAGGATCATGGATCCCGTGACATGACATGGAAACCCGACATAATTTTTAATTTTGAGCACCAACCCGATGTACGCGGGATGTAATGGAGCAACATGTGTATACACATGTTGTCTAACTGGTAGGGCACACATATGTGGAAAAATATGATTTTTGGCTCTGGAAGGTACAACAAGGGACTTCAAGTCTGCATAGGGAAATGGAAAGGCCATCCAAGCAAGTTGCATGGGGTGGGCCAAAAATGAGAGTGGAGATATAATAAAGAAATATACAGAGATATCTCGGATATCCAACAATATAACATAAATGTATCAGAGATGCAACCATAAACACAGAGATACAGTAATACAATTTCTATTAATGAGCGAAAACGTACAAAGACTGTAAAAATACAGAGTGAAAGACTCGTTAGAATGGTGGCAGTTTATCTCTGAGAAGATATGTGACGGCTACTCACATTCGCAAGAACATGATTTTTACAATGAGACTCTAAAGGCCTTTTTAACATAAGTAAAATCTAAAACCCTAACTCCGGAAGATGAAAAGCCAAAAGGTTTTTGGGCCCCGATGGGGGTAGTTGATACGTCAAGTTCCTGGGGGCTTAACTTTTTCATACGTTCTTTGTTTGGGGCGCTCGATACACCGTTGGAAAGGTCTAAATGAGAAGAACGATTTTTTACTAGCCCACATAAGTGCTTTCCGTAGTTACCTGAGCCCCAAATCCCCAAAAAACGTCGTTTAGAGCCTCAAAATGGCCCCGGAAGTTTGGAACCCTAAAAACTGTCGAAAAACTGCCAAGATGGAAAATTGTTTTTCGAGCCCGTGGAATAGGTGGGTGGCCACTGATATCCACCTATATCAATCCTCCCTCCTTAGGAAGCAATGGTCTCCATTGCGTTGAGTTCCCGGGGGCGAGGGGAAAGCGATTGTTGAATCTGAATCTTGGTGAGTTACTTTCCTTGTTGGAGACATCGCGCTTCTTGGTTTGTGGAAGACTATCACGAACCTATTGTTGGTAAGGTTGAGCCTGTTCAACAAGTCAAGCTACATGAGAGGACTGTGTGTAGAAGGAATATTTGTGCTTTGCTACAACCTTTTTGACCTACTTCTGTTGGATAGAAGGTGCTTGGGGCGAGGTTGTAGTGGTTGTAGTGTCCTTTTGTTCACCTTTTGAACATATTGTGAAGAAGCTAAATTTTACAGTATGAGATACTACTTTGTGGCACTGTTTAGGTGGAACAATAGTCAGAACTACCTCTGGTATTCTGTAGAGATGATCCCCCGGAGAAACAATGACACTGTAGGGTCGAGACTCATAAACAGCATGGTGTTTCCACATATATGGTTGGCCCAAGAGAACATCACATACATCCAGTGGAGCAACATCACATAATACCTCATCCTTGAAGGGTTGGATGTCATATGACAATCGGCAATGTTGGTTGACACGAAGATCTCATCCCTGGCGAAGCCACCTGATGTTGTATGGATGCGGGTGTGGAGTTGTCGACAATCCCAACTATTTGACGACCTCTACTAAGATGAGGTACTTTTGGATTCCGCTATCAACAATAAAATGCAACAAGGTCCCCTTCACCCACATATGTGAATGAAAAAGGCTCTCCCACTCTTCTGGATCTATTGGTTCTTCTGGTTGAATTGTTGCAGTCGCGACAATAGCAGTGGGGTCTGCGTCGATGATTTGTCTTTTACCAGTATTTTCATAATCATATTCGGAATCAAGGTTTGTCTCCTTGTCTTTGATCTCAGCCACCAATGACTTTTTTGAGCGACATTCATTGTTTTTGTGCCAGGGGATTTTGTGGAAATCGCACCATTTTCCGGTTTCCTTCTTTATCTTCTCGTGACCCTTCTTTTCCTGTGTCTTGGACTGGTTTTTGGGAGACTGTTTGTTAGGGACATATTTATCATACTTTGGTTGTTGTGGATTTGTAGACCTGAACTCCCATTTGTTCTGGTGCTTAAATTTCTGCTCGATTTTAACAGCATATCGATAAGAAGCACCGAGTGATGAGATGTCCAGAAAATCCATTTCAGTTTGGATGTATCTGTGTAGAGCCCCACGATATTTCAGAACTAAATGTCATTCGGAGTCTTTGATACCCATCTTGGTGCGCAAGGTATGGAAGGTATTGGTGAACTATGGAACTTCTTGACCCCTTTCTTTCCGCAGTGTGGTCCATCTCATATACTTGTCCTCATAGTTTCCAACAAGGTAATAATGTTCCTTTACTGCATCCACAAAAAATCCCAAGTGAGCTCAGCCCCATATATTCCAGACTCCTCTATGGAACTTTTTTCCCAGTAAGTTTCCCACCAATGTTTGACATGGGGGAGATCCTTAAAGAGTGTGAAGGTGATATTTTCCTTGTAGGAGAAATTATGAACAGAGAAATAACCCTCTAGCATATTTAATCATTTGTCTAGGGCATCCTGACCTTGAAATACGGGAATATCAAAATTAACCTCTACCTTGAAAGGAGAGGTGCTTCCAAAGTGGTTGTTTTATGAAGATGTGCATGTTATTATTGATAGGCGTTGAAGGATGTGGGAACAATTCTCCATCATTTTGCCACTATGTCGCATGAGAGCTTGCTCAAGCAACAGATTGATAGAATCATCTGCTCCGTCGTTTTTCTTTTCTTCCTCCATGGAGGGTTTATTGGGCGTGTGAGAGCGATTATCTTCAAGAGAGACAAGCTCGAGACCCAAATTTATATACTCAAACCTCGTCGAGGACATGCACTGAAAAAAACTATCAAGAGCAGCCTACTCTGATACCACTGATTCGGATTATTTTCGGCACGAAATGAGAGCGGAGATATAATAAAGAAATATACAGAGATATCTCAGATATCCAACAATATAACATAAATGTATCGGAGATGCAACCATAAACACAGAGATACAGTAATACAATTTTTATTAATGAGCGAAAATGTACAAAGACTCTAAAAATACAGAGTGAAAGACTCGCTAGAATGGTGGAATCTTATCTCTGAGAAGAGATGTGATAGTTACTCGCATTCACAAGAACATGATTGTTACAATGAGGCTCTAAAGGCCTTTTTAACATAATTAAAATCCAAAACCCTAAACCTGAAAGATGAAAAGACAAAAGGTTTGTGAGCCCCAATGGGGGTAGTTAATATATCAACTTCCCGGGGGCGTAACTTTGGCATACGATCTTTGTTTGGGGCGCTCGATACACTGTTGGAAAGGTCTAACCGAGAAGAACAATTTTCAACTGGCCTAGGTAAATGCCTCTATCAGTCACATGGGCCCAAAATCCCCAAAACATGTCGTTTAGGGCCTCAAAATGGCCCCAAAAGTTTGGAACCCGAAAAACTGTCGAAAAACTGC
>SNQJ01S0038473.1:36497-67438 GCA_010110895.2 Picea sitchensis
CAACTCACGGGTAGCTGACACAAGCTTGGGAGAACCAAAACTTGCCAAGTCGGGGAGGATAGAATACTTGTAGAGGATCCATCATCTACAATATCATTCCAATCAAAGGAAACCATCCTAGGACTTGGAGGGAGTGTGCTCGAAAAGAGTGGAATGCTCTCTTGTTCAGAAGGTACAGAACTAGAAATGCTAAGGACATGGTCGAAAGACGCATCACCCTCCAAAAGGAGAGTGGGATTGACCAAATATTGCATTGGAAATGTCACTTCCTTAGACTTGTCACTCTCCAAGAGAAGAGTGGGATCGGTTGAAGATTGCATTGGCATGACCACTTCTTCAACCGTTGGTTGAATAGGATGCGAGAAAACATGGTATAGAGACGCATCACCCCAAAAAACAGGAGTGGTGTTGGTTGAAGATTGCATCGACACAACTGTTGGTTGAAAAGGATGCGAGACAACATGGTCAAGAGAGGCATCACCTCCCAAAAGAAGAGTGGTTTCAGCTAAATATTGCATCACAATGACCATTGTATCAACCAAACAAGGATTAGAATGTTGGGAAACCAAAGACGACTAAAACTTGAAGGGCTATCAGACAAGGACTACGCTTATTGTACCACGGCAGTAGCAGCGAATAGACAAGTTAGGTGACCTCCTTTGCAAACTATACAAAGGAACTTGGTGTTGAAAAATACATATTATTCTAAACTTTAGACTAAAATAAGTTTCATTTTTGTTTAAATAAAAACCAAAAAAAATGCACCTGGATAATCACCGTCGAATGAAGCCTTCTGATTAATCCAACGGTCTAAAATTCTTAAGAGATAATGGAGCCGCCTATTTATTAATGAATCAATTTATATAAAGGTTTGCTTTCAAAATTTTGGGAGTCAGAGTTTCACGAAGTACGAAGGTTCAACATTGAGCATCTTCAAAGCCCCAATTCTCGAATTCACGAAAGTATTAAATGTTAATCCTGTTTAATTAAAGATTAAGAAAGATTAACGATAAGTAAATATCATCACGACTTCGCGATTCGGGAGCTCTTACATATAAAATATTTTGAAGTCTTGATACCCGAAACCTCGCCATTCTAAAATAAATCTTGGTTAATTAGAAGAGTTAAAAAACGATTATACTTAATTAAACCTATCGTGACTTCGCATTTCGTAAGTCTTAGTTTAAACTGTTATAAAGATCCCTGAGATCTGAAACACCGAAACTTGATTAAATGATAAGGATGATTAACTAATGTACTAAATGAGGATTATACTCTAATTAAACTATTTCTTAAGAATAACTTGGATACATTCAAAATTTTGTGCTTTTCCCGAGGTATCGACCATTAATGACATTAATATCTGATTTGGGGAAATGATTCCAGATAAGATCCAATTTTAACGCCCAAATATTTTTTATTAAAGAAATTAAACGCATTGACAATGAAGGTATACACATGGTTTATGCGTTTAAGGTAAAAATATTTTTTAGTTTCAAATTACATTCTTGTTTTCATAGAGTTGGCTTAGTGAAATAACTAGTTTTCTACATTCTCATTCTCTATAACAGGTAATAGAACTCTAAAATTTGATATCATGGCTCCACGGAAAGCGCCTAAAGTGACTGGCGAAATTTCTGGCCAGAACACAAACGTTATTTCTAATACTTCGCCTAGAAGTATAAGCACGGTTAAAACCTGGATGAATGTGTTCAACACCATACAATACGAAGTGGTAAACTTCCCTGATGATTCAAGCGACACCAAAAAGGATAACTTATCTACCAAATATAAAATTATCTCTCAAGCAGAGCTGCATAAGGTAGCAACAAGGTAAAGGATTTTACCCTACACTAACATGATTGGATGGGCACTAGATCATGTGGATATCCCAACTAGAACTTTATTCAAGTCTCAGAAGGTATTTGTTGGGTCATTTCGGTCGGAAAACATACAGGTGATGTATAAATTGTCTACAACATCAAACTTCGTTTATGATGTCAGTTTTCTAGTGAATTTTAATAAGAAGGAGTGTGATCAATATGGAAAGACTCTTTCCAACTTGATCAAGGACTGGTGTTCACGCCCCAAAACGTTCAAATCCAACTCTCACGGCGTATATTCAATCTCATCGTTTGAACCACAGTTCATGTATATAGCCATGATGATGTGCAGAATTTATGGAAAAGAGAACACAACCCATTTCTTTCTACCATGGTTACCCATTATACACTCAGTGGCAGAAGGATTTTCTTTTGACTGGGCAAAGATATTGTCGGATAGTCTGGCTAGCGAAATCACAGAATACCAAACAAAGAAAACCAAAGGGCAACCAGCTTCATTCTTCATGTCATCTTATATTATGGGCGCCATCTGTTTCATGACACCTTTCCTGCTGACGAGGTGGAGTTGGACTCCAGATAGTGCAAAACCAATTCATGTTTATCATTTAAAGCTCTGGGAAGACAAGGAAAAAGATTTATTTTATGAAATCTGTAATTGGGTAGTGGTGATGATGCATATTGTTATATTTGGTCACCCACCTCCTAGAATTTCAGATAAGATTATGGTTAACCTGAGTAAAGTGCCAAACTAGTATATAGAGGAACACTTCTCTTATATCAGAGTTTTTGGTTGTTCATTTCCTCCATATGCATTACCGCTATTTTTACCAAACCAACTAGTGTGTCGCGAGGTTGCACGACAAACTGTACTCCACAGGATTAGCAAAGAGCTCAAAGTCGTGCAGAAAAAGGTATGGCCATCTTTTCCTTTGCCTATTGGTTCATTTTCCTTATTGGATTTTGGTCACTCCAAGGTGGAGGTTGCAGCCTTAGAAGAAATAACGTTGGTTAACATTGAATTCAAGAAGCGCGACCCACAGAAGGTCATGGGAAACCATATGACCAATTGCAATCTTAAAGTGTATGAACATGAAGAGTCCCCTCAGGACGAAATGTTCTGAGGGGTAAGATCTTACCAAGAAGTTATGAGCCAAGTTCGAGCTCTACTACCTGGTGAAATAGTTGAGTATTACAATTTCCAAAAACACCGAAGAAGTAGTCTTCCGAAAGTATTACAAGGGGAAAACCCAAAGTCTCTAGTTGCACAACAAACAGAAACCCAAAATCTAGAAGCCGGAAGCTCTAGCAAACAACAAGCCCCAGAAAACCTAGATAGTTCTGAGATCTCGACCGAGAAAAAGGATATCCCAGCGACAGAGTTATCTGATGACCAGTCCAAAGATCAATCAGAAACATTAAAAAAGCAAGGAGAAGATAAGCCATTGTCTTCACCTGATAAATCAACTATAGATGGAGCCAGAAAACAGTTATCCACATAAATTGGTAGCCCCATTGAGGTTGTCACACCATTACAATTCACTAGAGGAAACCTTGTTACAAAGGTAGTATTCATAGGGGATCTTACGCCTATCCCTATTGAAAAAATACCTCCTACCGATTTATTTTTTAGTAAGAAAAGGAAAGTTGTGGTAAAGAAAGAAATGCACTAGAAAGAGCGTGTAATGGTCAAAAAGCACGGAGTATTATTGGATGGACAAAATTTGGAAGATGAAGACTTTGCTACAGAGGTAGAAGGCTCTTTGGGAGATTTTGCAACAGCTAACCTATTCTCAGTTGATAATATGAAAGAAAGGATGAAGAAGAGAAATCAGATGATAAGTCAATTGCAAGATCAAATAAGGAATACAAAGAAGAATATCATAGATGAGGTCAATAAAGGACTTGAAAAGGCTAGAGATGATGATAGACAAGAAATCCAACTACTCAAGTCCAGTCTTGGCCAGCAAGATGAGTTGGTTAAACAATTACAAAAGAAGGTAAGTTCTACTGAGAAAATGGTTATGGATATAGCAGTGTTCCAAGCTCAAGCATCGGAAGTGCTAAGAAAACTAGAAATATCACAACAAATCCTTTTGGATAAGGTAGAGATCATCCAAAATCATTTTTAGGAAGTAAATCAATCATTAGATAATATCAGTTTCAAAGAAGGAGAGGCTACTGCAGCCCGGACCACCTTTCAAAAAGAGGTCGTGTCATCAGCTAGAGAAGAAGTACCTATAACTCCCAGATTGACTGTTGCAGAACAAATCAGAGGTGATATAATATTGAAGGCATGGAAGGCCAATATAACCGAGAGGAAAAGAATGGCCAAAGAAATAAAAGAGAATTGTGAAGAGGTTTTTTATTTGCTAAATAAAGAATCACTAGGCATTGGAAAGGATGATTGTTCTGAGATACTAGGACAAATAAACATTGTAAAACATCAACTTGACATCAAAGAGAGCATAAAGGAAGCTCAGCTTGAAATTTCACAGCTAAAGCAGGTTGACATCGCTCAAATATATAGATGGTTGGTAAAGCCAAATTTACAGTTACAGTCAATGACTTTTGAAGATAAAAACATAGAAGACAGGTTGCCACAATTACAAAAGAAGTTGTATATTTTTTAGGTAAAGGATGTGACAGAACATTCTAGACTATTAGTACAATTTCTAAGCCGATGCGTCAAATGTCTCAAGCAAGATGAAGGAAGTACTTCAAAGAATCAATGAAGTAACATGTGTATACCTGTTCTACTGGTATGAGAAAGAAATAGAAAAGAACCAAGTCTAATGGTTCAAGTTTTCATTTTGTAACCGTTATTAGCTAGGAATAACGAGAATTCCAACCGCCTAGGGTTGAGAACCTATTGTATAAATATATTTTCAAAAGACTAAAAGACGGTTGGTTTTTTGCCGATTGTAATAGAGAAATCTCTCCTTTTCAAGAATTAATACAAGTACGGACCAGAGACTCCATATTTCGTCATTCTTGAGTTATGCGTTCTTTTGTTCCTTCATATTTCAGCATCTTTATTCATACGTCTTTGATGAATGCCTAATCACAACTTAGTACAACTTCTATTGTGGTTATATGTTTCATTTAGTTATCTGATTGCTTACAGATTTTCCTCTGTGTTTGCTATTAGCAAATATAAGACCTGAGAGTTAGTTAGATTACTACATGTTATGCTTCATTAAAGGTTTCTCATCTATTTTCTTCTTCTGTAGTAGAGTGAGATTCTTTTGTGATTGACGCCTTGCTTTGTTTAACAGCTTTATGTTTTTCTCTCATCACATTCATTATTTTCTAATTTAACTCAGATACGAAAGATGGCCTCTGAGCTGTTATACCATTAATTCAATTTTAGGAACTTTTCTCATATAATTGAAAGTAGAAAAAGAAAATATTAAAATATATATATATATATATATATATATCCTTTGATTATTTATTTTCTCCATGATTGTTCATGTTGCAAGGCAGCCCAATATTGTATATCCTTTGATTATTTATTTTCTCCATGATTGTTCATGTTGCAAGGCAGCCCAATATTGAGCCCGGTCTTAATGATCAGACCAGCATTGCTTTAACCTTGTTTAATACCATCCTAAAGACCACTAATACCTTGGTTGAGCTTGAATGCTCATGAGCAGTGATTGAACAGGACATTAGTGTTCACGAACGTTGGGAAGCTAGGCAAAGACAGCTTAGGAATCAGCCATAGTTTCTTTTTCCTAAAAGTATTGATCCTCTTTTCATATTAAAAACTCTCTTTATTTTTTGATGTCTGGCATTATGTTGTGAGCCTTACGTATAAACTCAAGAAAAACACTTGGTATTATGTCCTATACGTGTAGGCTTCTCAATTGTATCAATTCCTCGAGCATGACTTGCGGTGGTTGGCGACATGCTCCCAACATGACTTGCAGAGGCTAGTAGAAGATCTTCAACATGACTTGCAGAGGTTGTTGACGAATCCCCAACATGACTAGTAGAGTTTGGTGATGAATCCCCAACATGAATAGAAGAGGTTGGTGATGTAATGCCAGTATGAATCGCAGTGACTGGACTTGTGCTTCCAGAATGACTTGCAATGGTTGGTTGCAACATTTGAGACCAAGGTTCCAGGAAACACTGATTTTGAGAGATTGCAAGCTAGGAAGGGTTATGTTATACACTATGGCCCTATATGGTAGGATAAGCCACTTGAAAAGAGAAAGAGACATGACAAGGGTTACTCAGGTGAGGATATATGTTTCCCCCAGATGAAGGAACTCCATGAAGGGGGTTTCCCACACTATAAGACTAACTCCCTTCAGATGAAACACTAGAGGATAGAAGGAGGTCCTCCATGAGAAAAGCGTTCATAGGAACTGGCATAGCGAAATAAGGATAGATGGACGGGTTGTAATAAGTAGAAAGACCGCCCATTTGAGCACTTTCTCCTGGAAAAGTGAAACTAGGATTGGGTCCAGAGGAAGGAGGATTCCAACCTCCTACCATAGGATTTGGTTGAGGGATATGACCCCCACCAAACGAAAAGGGAGAAAAAGGCGGCATCATGCCCCTAGACCCAAAACTAGGATTCACATAAGAAGACGAGACAAAGGATGGCAAGTGTGAAGACATGTACCAAGAGAAAAATTATTAGAGGCCCAAGGTATTGGTTGAGTATCATGATTCAGCATACCACTCGGAAATAAAAAAGGATTTGTCCCCATGGAATGAGCAAAGACCATGGGCTAGGTAGCGCCAACTGAGGGAGTCATGGGGGATCCTCTAACCATAGGAATTAAAACTCAGGACGCAATACAAAATCCTAAGGCCAACTAATAATCAAAGAGCACACCAAAGTAAAGAAAAAATGCCAATGAACACAAACAGAATATAATGGTTGAAAAGGGGCCTCCCTCACTACAGTAGGTATGCCTCACCCAAGAGGGGCCTGAGACTCCCTTCAAAATATTGGAGCTATCATAATCAATTATAAGGGCCCTCGTGGGATTAACAGTGAAGTCGGTCAGATCCCCACGGAGAGGTAATCCTCCATAAAGGTTGTGTGTTGTCTGACCCTTATCTGAATCAGGGTACCTGCAAAATAACCCCTGCAAGTAGCCTATGTTGCTACATATGTCAAGAAACTAGAGCTACTGCGATGTAACCAATGCGTAGGCGAATAGTTGTAAGTCAAGTCCACCATATGGGCAGGGTAACAAAGCCCGAAATCTTGAAAGCACCGCCTCTCGCGGAGGTAAAGGTACTAGAAAGACCCCCAAATATAAATAGATCCCCAGAAATATCTCTAACGTTAAGGGTATTATATGGCTATCTATGCAACCAACTTCATGTGACCTCGTTTTTAACTCCGGTGTGAACGGAGCGTCCTGACGTCACTAATTACATAATGGATTTCACCACACCCTGGTCAGACACATATGTTTAGTTTAATATCCTTGGATAATTTTACTCACAAAATCCTATTCCAAGGCCCTATATCCTATGTTTGTTTGTGTACCCTGAAAAATAAAATCATTTCTAATCAATTTTAGTTAATCAACATTACTTTTAATGGCTTTTGTTTACTCAAGAGATGTGTTCGTGAAACTAATGATATTATGACTCATCATATCAAAGAAATGAATATGAACATAATGTTAATTCCTAATCTTAAATTCTCAAAATATGGTAATCTTTTCAAATGCAATTTCTACAATTTCAATAAAATGCAATTTCTACAATTTCAATAAAATGCAATCTTCCTCATATGTCAAGATCAATACTAAATAGCCAAAAGAGAAAATTCCATAATGCAAAATGAGCAATTTTTTTTTGTATTTTTTATATAAAGAAACAAAAATGAAAGGAATGAATAGTAGCTTGATATACAGACCCTACTGCAAGGAAAAAGAGACAAGCCAAGCAAGATACCAAGGAGCAAACACTCAGACCAAGATGCAAGGACAACCAATGAAAAAAATGATAAGAAAGAACATCACCCGAAAATCCAACAATAAGAAGGTTTCCTATCACTCTGTAAGCACTCAACAGTTAGGAAAGAGACCCAAGAAGACTCAAAAACCATCCAAACTTACCTAACAAACACGAAACTCATCCAGGAAACCTAAAATGTTGATGTACGCGACTGTTTGAACAAAACTCGCGTATGTACGCACCCTATAGAAGCACAGCTCACGTATGTACGCATATGTTAAGGGAAAAAACATGTATATGTATTAAAACACTGTCATGGCAAGGATTAAGCCAAGAAACTTAGATGCAAATTAAAAACAGGTTGTCAAGCAATTAGACGACAAGGAAACTCGGGCTAATAGAGAGCAAGTCAAAGAGAAAAACACTCCAAACCCCAAAACAGAATATCAATCCCCAGTATGGTCTCCAATTTTGTTTCGAGGAAAATCACTTTATGGCATGGGGTAAACCACAATAGACGGAATGACATCCAAAAATCAACTCTAATTCCAAGTATGTTATATAAATTAAATGCTAACAGGATCATATCAAGAGCCTACCTCGTCCGGACGTTCGATAAAGACCATCGTTGAGCACGCAACTCAAAGCTTTATACCTGCAACTTGTCCTCAGCAACCAAGATACGCAAGCATATGGTGATAATATATAATATTAGCATATAAAATAGCATAATCCATTAACATTCATGACAAATAAGCTCATGGAATAATAATTCAAATATTTGCAAGATATCAATTGGACGAGAAAAGAGTATTTATATTAAAATAATCAACAAAAGTACATATGTGACAAACTTTTCTATCGACACACATTAGAACCAAGAAACTAAGTCCCTCCAGTTGGGCCTCCACCAAATACAAGCTCATATAAAGGAGACAATGAGGTTATGCATCAAAGAAGGAAGAGCTTGGGGGTTGAACAATGTGTTCAGACTTTCAAAGATAAAGGGATGCAGACTCAATGTGAAGTGAAATTTCTCTAGAGTATATTTTCTCTCAAAACTTGAATTCTCTCCCCTTCCATGACTTGGATATGGCTCAACTTATAGCCTTAAAATGGAACTGAAGGGTCGATTCGGAACGTTTCCAGTATATGGAAGGTCAAGGATCGTGACATGGAAACCCGACACAATTTTTAATTTTGAGCACCAAACTTGATGTATGTGGGTTGTAATGGAGCAACCTACGTATATGCATGTTGTCTAACTGGTAGGGAACGTATATGTGGACAAATATGATTTTTTTTGCTCTAGAAGGTACAACAAGGAACTTCAAGTTTGCACAGGGAAATGGAAAGGCCATACAAGCAAGTTGCATGGGGTTAGCCAAAATTTGTTATAACACTCTCGAATGCATGCCTTGAACCATGCTTAAATAACATCCTTCCCAACTTGATTTAATCTTTCTCTTAAGCAGTAGAATATTAGCAAAGTTAGGGTGAATTAAACTCGACAAGTCGACTCTTAGATCAAATCTATGAATGATGTGACTTTGTTGCAGGTTGGCGCTTTGAATGTGTTTGCTCTGCCCGAAATTTTGTGTCATCGTGAATATTGATCTAGTTGGTCGCACTGGTATGTTGTACACGCAAAAAAAATTATGATTTGTCGCACGAATTGCGTTGATGGCACAAATTATCTGTTTGAAAGTCGCATTTATCACTAACTTTCCTAAATTTCTTTGATGTTTGTTGAGTGAACTTTCCTGACACTTGAGGATATGCATTTTTTATGTATGAAACTATGGATTTTTCAATGATCGCTTGTATTGTTTGGTGAGCATTTTTTTGGTGATAACAATCCTGAAAGATGAAAATGGTCCAAGTATCTTTCTCCACACCAAATTCCTTAGTGAGTTACCAACCAAATAGAAAGATGAGTTCACATCTTTCTAAATAATTGATGCATTATGCACATGTTTCACTAAGTTCCTATCCCATTCCTCAACTATGACTCAGTACAAATACTTGGCCTTGATTTCCTAGACTCACAAGACTTTTCCTTGTCCCATCCTCCATACATTTTTTGTAGCTAGGGCCTTGGAGAAGAATAATTTTTTGAGGCCCCATCCTCCATTTTCTTTTGGAACTGCTAATGTTTTTGAAAACTTTTTGTTATCTCCTAACCACATGAATTTATCGCACAATTTCCTAATTTATCCAATGCACCTTTTGATACCCAAGCCAATGAGTTCTAGTATATTGGTATTGCTTCTAATACGGCTTTAACAAGCACAATCTACCCCCTCTTGAGAGCCACCTATTGTACTAGCAATTTATCTGCTTTTCTACTTTGGTGACCAATCGTTGCCAGTCACTCTTTTTTTATAGATATGGTTTCAAGTGGGAACCCAAATACTTTAGTCTTTGATTCATATCAATCACCTGGTAAGAAAATAATTGGGAGAAACATCCCTGCTCATGCTCTAGAATGCCCCACATGGACAGAGTGGATTTGTTAAGGTTTGATATCACAACAGTAGCTTTACAAAATCAGTCCAGTATATTTTGAACTTCTCAACTATTGATCTGAAGATTAGTATATACCATTTATTCCTTTAAAATATATGCATATAGCATCTAACCTAATTCAGAATTAATTCTTGATCATATTGAGGAAATTTACAGAAAAATAATGTTGTGCTTCTTATCCAAAACCTCATAAACTAATGATTAATTTGCATGTTATTGAGATGACATGGCAGAAAATAAAAGAACTCAAATTACACATATGGAAGACATATTTCACTTCATTTTCAAGTCTCTTTAGATAGTATGATTATTCTCCATCATCTCAAAATACCAAATTACATTACAACATGGACTTACAAAAAGCCAATTTATTAGACTCTCTTACATTCCACTACTGAAAACAAGAAATTGAGTTTACCATTAGAATCCTTGTGAAATTCTGAGAAATTCAAGTATAAAGTCAACCAAATTCCGAACTGGTTCAATTACACCCTCTTTACATGCCAAACGAAGCACTATGGTGCTCATTAATGGAAATATGGACTAAGACTTTTACAAATGACATATGATCATAAAATAGTCCTCAAATTCATACTCCTTGAGAAAAATCGTGAAAAATGAGTATGAATTTTCGTAGGTGCAATCATTATACCTCATGGCATGCATATTGAGACACACCATACTTGGCCTTTTCTCTTGCATGCAAATCTATGCATTTGTACAGTACCTCCTCCTCGGGATCTGTGCTATCTTGGGATCCATGCCTTGGTTTTTGTGCACATCCAAGTGTGTGTCAAAACATTGAAAATCATGCCCAATATATAGGTCGTGGGCTTAAACTTCTTGTCTGAATTCATAGGAAAACAATTTAATGATTAGTTGGGAAATCCAATAATAAGGGATTTCGTTGGCATATTGGTTAGGCCTCCGGAATATAATCTGAATGTTTCGGGTTCGATCCTCCACTATGTGTGTTTGATGGTTTTTGTTGTTATATGGTTATATAACCATATACTATATATGACATACATGTGATTTAAACCCTCCCGACTTACAACCCACGATTATATTACATTGTGTGTGATCATATGATAAGACATGGTTTGAGGGTTTAGGCCCTCAACCCTTTTTTTCCATCAAATAAACATTTTTACAAGGTTAAATATAATTTGCAACATATATGGGTAAGCACTAAAGTGGTGGCGCAATGGTAACGGAGGCTTTGGTAAGGCTTTGGGAGGTTGTGGGTTCGATCCTCCGGACTCCCAGTGAAATATTAGATAGCCTTAACCATAATTTACAATGGGAGGTTTCCATGTGGAGGCTTCTCATTGGCTCCCCAGTTCCATGTGTCAACATACAATTAGTCCACTTGGATTGCACGGATGCTAAGTTATTTGCCAACACACTTTCCCAGTCAGCGTACGGTCAAGCCACATGGCTCCTTGGGGTGTGGTCATGTCATCGTCGTACAATTGTATGTTTGTACCACGTTTCACCCTTGCAGTGGTGACATGTGTCACCTTGACCCATTGACTTTGACTTTTGACCTAATTGACTTGAACTTTGACCAGCAATATATTTTGCATGCGAACTTCGTTTGAGGCAATTTTTGCGTCGTTGGAAAGCTATCGTTGAGTTACACGCATTGATGGCATTTTAGAGAGAATTTGGGATGATTAATTTTGAGCTTTTACATATCCTCCTTGACCTCTATGAGTGTTCTAGATCCTCTTGGACCTCTGTGAGCGTTCTTGGATCTTCCTAGATCACACCTTCCCACTGAAGAACTTTTGGACCTCCAAAAGTATAGATATCCAACAAATTAGTGATGATAACTCTAACTCACTCTTTCATCTTACTGAAATTCTCTTATCCAATAACTTAGTGATGAAGCTTCTTCACTCTTCCATCGTGTTGAATATTCTAAAACTCAGTCTTCATCTTGGATATTAGATCTTAGGTAGTAGATCAGTGTACATTTTTTTGCTTCTGAAATATGGATCTGACTCTTCCCTTTGGAATTGTCGCTAATATAGAATATAGCTCTAGTTTTGGCTCATAGATTCCATGATAAAAAAAAGTTATGTTCATTGAATCTTTGCAATACCTATATCTTGTATTCAACATCCACTCCCATATCCTATTCTACTGAAGATAGTCTATCTCATCCAATATGAAACCAAGTTGAATGTTGATCTATTCCTTTTCCTTTTGAACTTGTTGTCCTTATATTGTTGATGTATCTGTAAGAGTCTTTGAATGAATTCCCTATCCATTACTCTCTTGCCTTGATCATTTGTACTTGACTTGCTTCTGTTCAAGGTATACATCCACATGAACATGACATAGTATTTTGAAGATGATTAGAGCCTGCATTTGTATGCCTCTTATAAGAGGATTATTTCTCCTTTACCAGCTCTTTAAAGTTTCTCATTACTTTGATGCCCTTTTCGCTTCTTATCTACATGTTCCAACTGCCTGCATCCTTCTGTTCCTTCACCTTCGGTTCTTCAAAATCAAGAATGTTAAATTAGACAATTTGATCCATATGTATCCCTTTGGCAGATGATAAGACAATAAAATTTCCTATACTTTTGTCGAAAGGCTTAGAAATCTTATATAAGATCCCTCTCACTCTAAAACAAAGTGTATATATAGAAACCCTTTTTGCAAGATTCCTCTCACTTCTAACAATTTGTAAGCCGACTATCTAGAAATCCATTCAACGATATTTCTCTCACTCTTAACATAATATAAGGTGGAAATATAGAAACTCTCTTACAAAATTCCTCTAACTCCTATCAACATATAAGGTGGCAGTATAGAAACTCTCTTACAAAATTCCTCTAACTCCTATCAACATATAAGGTGGCAATATAGAAATTTTACAGAATTCCTCTCACTCTTAAAATTTACAATGAGTGGCTTACAAGCCTTCTAATAGACTTTAGGAGATATCTACATATGCATATTACATTTACAAATATACATATTTACAATGAAATCTTGTCTGATTGATGATTTATTCATGGACTCATCCTCCCCTTAGTACTGGAAGCAGTTTCACAACTTCCTATCTCTGGCAATGCCTCTGACACTAATGTTGAATATGGCATTGAATCTGATGTAGAATCTGATGTTGAATCCAATAAACCATTAGACCAAACTATAGGTCTTCCCAGTAATCTATATAACCTCTCCTTGTGAATACCAAGAACTATTGTTGTGTCTAGAGAAGCTTCCCTTAAATACACAAGTACCTAGCCATTCTAGAATGCAACTGCATAGCCTTCATCTTCAAATGTTGCAATTGAGAGTAGATTTAACTTCAAATATGGAACATATAAAATATGTTATATTCCCATAAATCCTCTCGACTTGAGATGGAATATTACATATCCATACCCTTTTATCGCTTGTCTGGTGTTAGTTCCAAATCCTACATAACAATCTGTGTCAGATTATGATAAAGTCATAAATACTAACCTCATCACGGTCATGTGATGAAATGAGCCACTGTCCACAAACCATTCCTCAATTTCTTCATATATAACTTTTCCAAGACCAGTCATTAGGAGGTATACTTTCTCAAATATTTTAGTAAGACCATTTACTTCATCTGGATTTGTTGCTTGTATTCTTGCAACTTCCCTTACATATTTTTTATTATGCTTCAGCCATAAGTGTGGGTAAAGTTTCCATCACTTCTCAATCTAATGTTCACTCTTACCACAATAAGAGAAGAGTTTCTTGTTCCCATCTTGGAACCATGATCCATTTTTATCATTCCCCATTTCCCTTTCCTTTGAGAAATGATATTTACCTTTAGCCTTCTTTTTGGAGGGATTTTCTTGCACAGACTATCTTCTTCGACATTTCTCTACATCATGGTTACTAGTTCGACAGTAAGCACATGGATACAAAGACCATTTATCAGTATTATCAGTGGAAAATGCCTTCATTTCCCTTTAGCATGCACATTTATCTCTGGATATGTCTTACACATGTTACCTTTCTCTGGACTGGAAGGTAAGGCTAACTGCTTATGAAGGATTTCTTCATCTTAAGTTCTCCTTGCTTCAACTATCCTCAAGCATTATCCATCTTGATGGGAAAAAGAATAATATGAGGAGTCATATTTTTCGATCATTGCTTTTGAAAGAGGTAGTCCTTTTTGCATCGGAGACTTTACTTTCTCAGTCTTCCAATCTCCATGGATTGATGTTGATGGTGCCAATACTTGATTTCTGATTTGCAACTTTATTTCTAATTCATGAAAAAAAACCTAATGGAATTCCTCATGACATATCAGTCGATCTTGCAACCTCTTCTTCTCTTCCTCAAAATATTGCAACTGCATCCTTAACTCGGAATTCTCCTTCTGGATCTATCGATTAATGTTTTTCTGCAGCCTCAACTTCATGAGAGATTTACTAATATTTTCCTCTTGATAAAAGCCTTCAAAATATTCAACAACTGAACTCTTGGATCTCATCACATCAACAACTTGCAAAAATACGTCAAAACTAGCTCTGATACCACTTGATCCGAAAATTATTAGGTATCATATATATATATATATCATCTAAAATGATGATGTGCTTCTTATCCAAAAACTCATAAACTGATGATTATTTTCAAAATTATTGAGATGACACAACAGAAAATAAAAGAACTCAAATTACACATATGGATGTCATAATTCACTTCATCTTCAAGTCTCTTTAGATAGTATTATTGTTCTCCATCATCTCAAAATACCAAATTACATTACAACATGGGCTTACAAAAATCCAATTTAATAGACTCTCTTACATTCCACTACTCAAAACAAGAAAATGTTTTTACCATTAGAATCCTTGTGAAATTATGAGAAATTCAAGTATAAAGTCGACCAAATTCTGAACTGGCTCAATTACACCCTCTTTACACGCCAAATGATGCACTATTTCACTCATTAATGGAAATATGGACTAAGACTTTTACAAATGGCCTATGATCATAAAATAGACCTCAAATTCATATTCCTTGCGAAAAATCATGAAAAATGAGTATAAAGTTGCCTAGGTGCAGTCATTATACCTCATGGCATGCATATCGAGACACACCATACTTGGCCTTTTCTCTTACACGTAAATCTATGGGTCCATACAATACCTCCTCCTCGGGATCAATGTTATATTGGGATTTATGCCTTGGTATATGTGCACATCGGAGTGTGTGTCAAAACATTGAAAATCATGCCCAATATATAGGCCATGGGCTTAAAATTCCCGTCTAAATTCATAGGCAAACAATTTAATGATTAGTTGGGGAATCTCATAATAAGGGATTCCATTGGAATATTGGTTAGGTATCTGGAATACAACCCAAAGGTTCCGGGTTCGATCTTCCACTATGTGCGTTCGTTGGTTTTTTTTCTTATATGGTTATATAACCATATACTATATATGATATATATGTGATTTAAACCCCCGCGAGTTATGACCCATGGTTATATTACATTGCATGTGATCATATGATAAGATATGGGTCGAGGGATTAGGCCCTCGACTCTTTTTTTCAGCCAGATAAACATTTTTACAGGGTTAAATATAATTTGCAACATATATGGATAAGCACTAAAGTGGTAGCGCGATGGTAACAGAGGCTTTAGTAAGGCTTTGGGAGGTTGTGGGTTGATCCTCCAGACTCCCAATATAATTTTACATAACCTTAACCATAATGGCCAATGGGAGGTTTCCACGTGGCGGCCTCTCATTGGCTCCCCTATACCATGTGTCAACAAACAATTAGTCCACTTAGATTGCACAGATGTTGAGTCACTTGCCAACACACCTACCCAGTCAACGTACACTCATGCCACGTGGTTCCTTGGGGTATGGCCATGTCATCACCGTATAGTTGTACAGTCATACCACATGTCACCCTTGCAGTGGTGACATGTGTCACCTTGACCCCTTTGACTTTGACTTTTTACTTGGTTGACTTGAACTTTTACCATCCATATCTTTTGCATATGAACTCCATTTGAGGCGATTTTTGCATTGTTGGAAAGTTATCACTGATCTCTATGCATTGATGGAATTTTTTAGAGAATTTGGAACGACTAGATTTTGAGATTTTACAGATCCTCCTAGACCTCTATGAGTGTTTTGGATCCTCATGGACCTATGTGAGCATTCTTAGATCACTTTTTCTTCTATATACTTCATAGAAAATCAAAATATGATCCACAAACAAGAGATATGTGATATCTCATGCAAGACTAATGAAAATTCCTTTGAAGCTTCCATTTTCTGATACCTCTTTTAATAACCTACTCATGCCTTTTACTATAAGAAAAAATAGGAGAATGGAGAGAAGGTATCCTTGTCTAAGACCCCTGCCTAGTCTGAATAAAGGGGGTGATTCCTCATTGATTAGGAAATCAACGGATATAGAGGTAATGCAACTCATCACCCAGACCACAAATTTATGTAAAAACCTAAAAGAATGAGGATGAATCTTAGGTAAATCAAAATTACCCTATCATAGGCCTTGGATAGGTCCACCTTTTGTATCGTTGATCTTTGATTTATGGTCTTGATCAAGTGAATGATTTCATATGCTATCCCAACTACCTCATGGATTTGTCATCCTTCCAGAAACCCAAAATACTCACACGAGATTTGTTTTCATAAAACCTTTTTGAGTTTTTTGGCTATGACCTTTGAAATAGTTTTGTAGATAGAATTGCATAAGGATGTCAGATTATCATATTTTGGGATCAAAAAAAAGAAGGTAGTATTATAAGCCCCGAGAATTTTTCTTGTGTTTCTAGTGGTCTACACCACCCTTCTTAAGTCTTCTTCAATGAATTCATACCATCCTAGGAAAAATTCTAGCCCTAGGATTTTGTTCCTTTGGAAGCTCTGTCAAGTTTGGAGCAATTAACCTTTTCCAACTTCTTTCATCAACTCCAAATTGTCTTCATTGTTTAAAAAACTTGGGAAAGAGTTGGAGATCCTTATTACTTCAATCGTTTGTGGCTCAAGAGTCCTCTTTGAAGAGAGTGGAGAAATAGTTGACTCCTTCACTTGCTATGTATTTAAAATTTGTATCCCACCTATTATTGCATTTGTCAATCTTCCAAAAAACTTTATAATGCATAGTGATGAAAAAAAATGGTGTTTTCATCACCTACCTGTAGCCAAATGGACCTACTCTTAACCCTTTGTTCCTTCTCTTTTTCCAGTAAGATATTCCTATTTTTTCTTCCATTTTCTTTACTTCCAACTTATGGTTCTTAGTCAGGTATCAAAATCCTTCATTGTTATAAAGGGTCTCCAAACCTACCTCCGCTTCTTTTAGAAGATTTTCATATTTTTGTTTTTTTTGTCCTTTAGCCCATTGGATTACTACCTTCTTTGCTTCTTTTAGATGTTGTTCAAATTGAAGTGAAGTGTATTCTCTTATATAATATTCATAGGGATTCCAAACATCCTTGATGCCTTTTACAAAGTTTTCCTCCTTTAACCATTATGGATTTATCTTGAATGGGTTGGGAGGTTTTTCCTAAGCTGGGGCCACTTCTAACACAACAGGGTAATGGTATGAGTCCCCTCCCGAGGCTATCCACTATCTCACATGAATAAATTCATACAAGAATTATTCATATATTAGAAAGTGGTCAATCCTCTTGGTTATTCTATCTTCCCTTGTTCTCTTATTTCTCCAATTTGGAGTTATTTTTGTTGGTTCGATGTCCAAACCTAATTAGAGATCATTTTTTCCCCCATCTAACCTCTAAATATATGTTTTTTGTGCCATAGAAATATAATAATTTCTTCCTCTTTGGTTTAGATTTTTGGATTTCTCATAAAGGAACCCTAACACCCCTACTACCTTCCCTGGGAATTCAAGGATTCCTTTTATTCTAGGTCAAAGGTTATATAAATTGGAGGATTTTCGATTGAAATATTCTAGGGAGGCCCTCCCTACCTCAGATTCCAATTTAGTTTTTTGTAAGTCCCCACCTGGGATTCTTCTTCTATCGGAGTCTTATCTATCAATGGTAGAGGGATTAAGATTAGTGACATGGGATTTTTAATGTATAAAAGGTTGTGCAAAAATTTACTTATGGACTCCAAACCTTTTGTTTCTACCTCTAACCCCAAAGTTCCAAAAACTAAAATTTCCAAAGATTTCCTTTTATCAGGGGAAGGTAACCGAGAGGACTTACCCATGAGAGGCATGTAGTCCTTATTACCACTGAAAACATCTAGGATATATTCCTTATGAATACTTAAGGCTAAATTATTCTCTATTGGTGCCACTGGTGCAGGGTACCTTTTATTTTCCTCTTTTCCTTAATAACTTGTGTCCTTCTATTTGTTAGAGGAATTTTTGGCAATTCCACTCCCAGTACTTGTGGCTTCTTTCTTTGATCCCAGACCTTCCTCTACTTAGGGTAATTTCATTCCATTGCTAGGTTCCCATATATATGACATCACTCTCATCTAAAGGTATTCTTTTTTAATCAAGAGTTAGCTGAAAATGGTCTCCAACTTTCTTGATAACCAATTTCTCTATTAATCCTATACTAGTTTCAAGACCCACCAAAAAAATTTCCAACCCAAAGTACTAGGTATCCTAGAAAGGTAAATCAGATTTATAAAATGTATTAAGGGAGTTCCCTATTTCTTCAAATACATCCTCCAACCATAATACCAATGGCAGCCCTAGTATTTGTACCCACACTAGTAGAATGTGTATTCAAACCCACACTAGTAGAATGTCCACTCGAGATATTTTGGCATCAAAGTTGACATGTCATTTCTGTTAGAAAAGTGGGTGTGCTCATTTAACCATAGAAAACGTAGCAATATCGTCACCCAACCATAGGCACTAATGCCACCCCCAAGCACCTTGACCTTGATAGAGAGAAGAATTCTGGTAGCAAATCAATAGCCAACCAAGGTTAATTCACCAAGCAAAGATAACCAATACTGATCAGAAAGTCCAACCCTAAAAAACTGAAAATACATATTGCAGGAATTGCAGCTCCAGTTGCTCCCTAGACTTGCGCACTACTAGATTTATGTAGTGTGCACAAGTGGATTTCTACAATTTTGAGATATCTGTCTCAAATGAGAACTGGCATCCTGTATTTATACTGCTTTCTCTAAGCTGTCTAGGTCGAATTCTTCTTCTAGAGGCTAAAGACTTAATATAAAATATTTTCTTTAGTTGAGTTCTCTTCTAGGGTTATGTCCAAGTCTTTTAGGGTTTCTCTTACTTCCTAGAATATTCTAATCTCATCAAAGCTCACAAGTTGAGGTTAATACCTCTTGCAGCTACCATAACATCAACACTCCCTCCTAGCTAGGGAGGTATAACAGGTAATGGTCTTGAGCACAAACAGACCATTCAATCAGTAGCATCATCATAACCACACAGGATATCTCATGATCAAATCACGAGCATCGTCAATATTATCCAACTGGATAATCTCCATGACAATTAGTACAATGTTATCTGATAGAACACAATTGTGTCTATCCATAGTAGTACATAACTACTATCTAGTGGTACACAACCACACTAAGTAGCACAAGGCTACTTAATCAGTGACACATAGTCACAACCAGTGGAACACATCCACCACAGCATACATCTATTGTCCAGAGACATACAGTCTCCATAGAAATCATATCATTTGATATCAACCTGCATAAAAAAACAATATCATAATATAAACTGAGTCATCTTGGCCATTCTTCCACTCACGCCTGTGAGATCTGAAAGAGAATCTACCCTCATACAGTAAGAGCATCAATCATGGGTTATCTGGACTATTCTTCCCAAGCATGGAAGAATAATTGTCCCTGATTTATGAGTCTGGACCATTCACCTAACTGGGCCATTCCTCCGACACTAAACATAGTGCAACCTAGAGAGAATGAGTCTGCCCTAGCAAATGCATGTCCCAGATTGTTGAACTTGGACCATGCACCTAACTGGTTCATTCCTCTGACACTAAACATATTGAATCCTGGAGAGAATGAGTCTGCCCTAGGGAATGATTGTCCAGACCATTTCCTAAGGAAATTATTGTCCTGCACCAACCTCCAAAATGGACCATTCTTCGAAATTGCTCACAACTGTGAACTTCAAAAGAATGGCTGCCTGGTGAGGTGGACCATTATGCTTAACCACTACTGAGATTGATTGGCAAGAATAATGACTGTCCTAGACCATTCCCCCATACTGACCACAAGGGGAATCATTGGTTATGGTACATCGACAATCTATCGAACCATTTTCATTACGAAAATGAATGTCTGTTCTAGACCATTTTCCGAACTGGAAAATGCATGTCCGTGGGAAATATCAAACCACTTTCCAAACTAGAAAGGAACTGCCCATCCTGGACCATTTTCCAAGCTGTAAAATGGTTGTCCATAAATCAATGATGTATCAGTGATCCCTCCCAACCTGGAGAGACATCTCTTCCTTTTCAGCTATGGGAGTTATTTCCATGATCCCCAACTTGTCTCATAAGTATGCAAACTTTATCTTGGATAGAGGCTTTGTCAAAATATTTGTTGTCTGCTCATCTATGGGGATATATTGGAGCTTCACTTCTCCTTCCTAAACTTTATCTCGAATAAAGTAGTATTTGATCTCAATGTGTTTCGACCGTTCATGAAACATTGGGTGTTCAGATAGCCTTATACAACTCTGATTGTCACAGTATATTATGGTAGAATATGGAACTTGATCAAATAATCCAGAAATCATCTTTCTCATCCATACTTCTTCTGTACATGCCTCAGATGTTGCGATATATTTTTCTTATGTTGTGCTGAGTGCAACAAACTTATGTTTACTGCTGCCCCAAGATATTATAACAGAGCCCAAGCTAAAACACATCCATGAAGTACTCCTTATGTCTTCTGCACTTCTTGCCCAATCTGAATCTATGAATCCATGAAGTTGTATATCACTAGATGCGGTATATCTTAAGGCATAGTTTAGAATCCCACGAATATATCTTAGAACATTCTTTGCAGTCATCCAATGCTCATGTTGGGGTTCCACCTGAAACTGGCTTAGGGTGTTTACAACAAAGAAAATATCTGGGTGAGTATTCACTAAATACATCAATGACCCAATCAATTGTCGATATAGGGACGGGTCTACTTGATCAGAATCTAAGTCTCTCACTTTCCTTATATATGTGGTCATATGAGTTTCCATGGATTTTCAATCCATAATTCCAAACTTCTGAAGAATCTTCACTACATACTTTCCTTGTCCAAGGAATACTTCACCATGCTTCTACCATACTTCTAGTCCCAAGTAATAATGCATGAGACCAAGATCTTTCATATCGAATTCAGAAGCTAGTTCCTTCTTACATTGAATGATGAGAGACTAYTMACCTTTCAAGAATAAATCATCGGCATATAGCAGTAGAATCACAGGTGCATTGTTCACAAATTTGTAGTAAAGATTTGGATCTGCATGACTCTTGGAGAAGCCAAGTATTATTAAGTAGTTTTCTATTCTGGCATACCAAGCTCTTGGATCATGCTTGAGTCCATACAAGGATTTCTTTAGTCTACAGACATGAGTGTCTTTGGAGTGTACTTCAAATCCTTGAGGTTTTTCAATGTATACTTCTTCTTCAATTGCTCCATTTAGGAAAGTTGTATTTACATCCATATGATGTAAACTCCATCCCATGGAAGCAGCAAGAGACATAATGTCTCTAATAGAAGTATCTCGGGAAACAAGAGAAAAAGTATCATCATAGTCTTCTCCCTCCTTCTGGGAGAACCCTCTAGCTATGAACCTTGCTTTTTATTTTTCCACGCTTCTGTCTGCTGCATGTTTGATCTTATAGACCCATTTTGAAGTTACTACTTATTTTTCTTTGGGTCTAGGCACTATTTCCCATACATCATTTTTCATGATGCACTAGTGTTCTTCTGTCATGGATTCTTTCCATTGTTTCTTCTGAGCTGCCTCTTCAAATGTGGTGGGTTCTTCATTTAGAATCTTTGTCATACATGTTGCATAGCTGGAGAATCTTTTGGTCTTTTTTCTTTTTCTGAAGGTGCCACTCAGGGCTTTGAGTCTCTTTGCTTCTTATAGAGTAGCTTCAAGCCAAGTTGGACGTTTCTTGGTTTTGGGTACAGTGTCTGATTCAATAGTTTCACATGGTTGCATCAGATGATCAAGTTGTTTTTTTCCTTCATTCTGAATTTCTAGAAGACATGTGCTTTCTTCTTTAGACTCTTCATACTCTTCTTCTTCTATAGTTTCTTCTATGGATTTCTTGAAAGCCATATTTTCATTGAAGGTTACGTCTCTGCTAACTTCAACCTTATGTGGTTCTGGGATATAGATTATGTAGGCCTTGGATGATTCATTGTATCCCACGAATATACCCTTCTTTCCTGAGGGTTCTAATTTCTTCCTTTTATCCTTGGGGATGTGAATGTAAAAAGGGCATCCAAAGATTCTTAAGTGTTCCACATTAGGTTTCTTTCCTGAGAAGGCTTCTTCTGGAGTCATATCCTTCAATATGCGGTGGGGACTTCTGTTCTAAACATATATTGTTGTCATGGTTAGTTCTCCCCACAAATACATAGATAAACCTTGATCGTTCATTAGTGCTTTCACAGTTTCTTCAATAGATCTATTCTTCCTTTCTGCTACACCATTGTGTTGAGGATTATGAGGAACAATTAGCTCCCTCCTAACCCCTATCGATTTGTAAAAGGCAACAAATTCCTTGGATGTATATTCTCCTATATTATATGTTCTCAAGGTCTTGATTTTCTTGTTTGTGAGGTTCTCTATCTCTACTTTGAATTCTTGAAACTTGCTGAAAACTTCGTCCTTTCTCTTCAAGAGATATAACCAAGTCTTTCTTGAGTAATCATTATGAATATTAAATAGTAGAGAGAACCTCCTAGATATTTGAATGGCATCAGACCGCAAACATCTGAATGTATTAGATCTAGGATTTCCTTAGATCTATTATTGTTGCTTGAGAATGGTTTCTTAACATTCTTACCAAGAGCACATCCTTTGCAAATTTCTTCATGTGTAGATTGTAGTTATGGTATTCCTTGAACCATATTTTTGAGGAAAGGTAATGCTTGATAGTTGATATGAGCATACCTTCTATGCCAAAGTTCATTGGGATTGACTTCATCATGTACAAGAGATTCATCATTTATTTCTAGTACTTTGTACAATCTTCCTTCACGGGTTCCAATAACTCTAGTGTTCTCTATGCTCGAGTCTCTAGACCAAGATAATACTTTTCCATCTACAAAGGATATTTTGTTTCCTTTGTCTTCTAGGAAAGATATGGATATAAGATTATTTTCTAAACCAGGTACATATAAGACATTGCTCAAATGAACATTGCTACTTGTTTTCAATTTGACGGAGGCTTGACCAATTCCTTCGATTGGATAGGTGTTTTTATCTCCAAGTTATACCTTGTAGGATGTATTCTTTTCATTTAGATTAGAGAGTCTGGACCGGTCTCCTATATTATGCCTGGAAGCTCAACTGTCAATTATCCACATGTCATCTTCAAGAGTTCCCGTGAGAGATGAATAGTGTAGATGATCCGTCTTTTCATTCATGATTTATGTTGACTGATAATTGTCAAACTTTGACCCAAAATTTCAACATTGACGGTTTTACCTTCTGAGAGTGCCAAGAGGTGCATTGGACTAAGGTGCACTAGAATATCTTATCCTTGAGTAAGGTATTCCATCATAAGGTGCCAGGCAAGAGCTTTTAGGGTTTCTACAATTGCACCTGTTAGTAACCCTAGTGGCAGTGCTTCAGTAACTGCACCTGCTAGAAACCCTAGCGGTAGTTCTTCAACAAGCTTGATAACCTTATGGATTAGCTTCCTTCTAGTGGTTAGATTGAATGAATGACGTGTGGGCCCATAACCTGTTAGAAAAGTGGGTGTGCTCGTTTAACCATAAACAATATAGCAATATTGTCAACCAACCATAGGCACTAATGCCACCCTCAAGCACCTTGACCTTGACAGAGAGAACAATTCTGGTAGCAAATCAATATCCAACCAAGGATAATGTACCAAGCAAAGATAACCAAGACTGATCAGAAAGTCCAACCCAGAAAAACTGAAAATACATATTACAGGAACTACAGCTGCAGTTGCTCCCCAAACTTGTGCACTACTAGATTTTTGGAGTGCGCACAAGTGGATTTCTCCAATTCTGAGATATCTGTCTCAAATGATAACTAGCATCCTATATTTATATTGCTTTCTCTAAGCTGTCTGGGTCGACTTCTTCTTCTAGAGGCTAAAGACTTAATATAAAATATTTTCTTTAGTTGAATTCTCTTCTAGGGTTATGTCCAAGTCTTTTGGGGTTTCTCTTGCTTCCTGTAATATTCTAATCTCATCAAAGGTCACAAGTGGAGGTTAATACCTCCCGCAGCTACCATAATATCAACAATTTCTTCATAAAAATATTTTGGGTGCCCCATTTCCATCTTTCCTATAAAACCTTGTTTAACTTTCCATTGACTTAAAAACCATCCACCCCTTAGCTAGGGTAATTATGCGAGGTGTGTATCGTACCAGAGGTTCAAATTTTAACCTCATCCAATCCTTTAAACATTCACAGGAAATATTTTTTCCAAGGAACCTTCCTACAACTGTAATAGTATTTAATCTAATTTTTTAACCTAAAATATGAATTACTGGCTCTGGAAATATTTTTGATGCATTTCCTTCTTTTGGATTTTCTCTTTCCATCACTTCTTCCCTTTTGTTTCCTCATATTTTGGGTTTTCATGCCACATTGACCCAAGAAGGGCTTGTACGTTATTTCATGGGAAGAAAGGGCTAAAGGCCCAGAGGATTGTAGCTAGAAAATGATAAAACCCAATCATAAACCTTTTATATGCTTGCCCAGGGATCCCAAGAACAATGAAATGTTTCTCAAAAAAAAGTTGAGGGACTCCTAAAAATAACTAATTAAAATCATGCCAACCAGGGTAGAGCATGTGTGGGCTTTGTTTTTATTACTTAGTTTAGTTCCCCACATTGTCTTCAACTTAAGGAAGAATTGTGACTAGGGTAGATCATATGTGGGCTTTGTTTTTATTGCTTAGTTTAGTCCCCCTATACATCTTCAACCAAGAAACACTCTAATAAATTAATGGCAGATGGGCTTGGAAAAATGTTGCATCGCGGACGAAGGGAAGCACACCCTCCACAAAGGCACCCATAAATGAGACAATATGATCCCTTGTATGTCATGAAGCCCCATTCCTAGAATTCTAACCCCATCCAATTCATACCCACTACATGACTTAGAAGGGATTCTACTTGGGAAACACTCCTTGACCCGGGAAATGGTCCACCCAATAGGGCACTATGACACCCCTCCCATAACTATATTTGGCAAATTGTATAATGTCTTTGAGCATATGTTTATTTTGAAAAGGGGGGACTTAATGCACATGTTCGAGTGGTTCTTTTATTAGATATGGATTACTTGGCATGATATTGTGACTTGTGGACCCTTGGAGGGCGTACTTGCTTATCTTTGCAGGTCCTTGACAGGTGAAAGCTTGATCATGGAGGCACAAGGTCACTTGGGCCTTCACTTGGGGCAGGAATCCCACAAGTTGGATGATGTGCCCCCTCTCCTTTGGATAGCTTGGATGAGGGATGTTTCCTTTGGAGGCACTTGAGTATCTCGAGGAGGTGGCTCGCTAACTTTCCTAGCCCCGATGTTTACCTTTGGAGGCATTTTCCTTCTCTTTTGGGGCATGACACCACACTTGGAAAGCTAGGGTTTGATGGTGATGGATGATTTGATGATCACTTGGCATATTTTGAAGGAGGAAGACCCTAGCGCATGGACATTAGGCCTTGGGAGGCCCAACGACTTCTTCAAATAACTCAATGTCTTGCCATTTATGCCAAAACATCGATTTTAGGAGGGACATCATCTTATAGGGATTTATTCCTTTGTAAATTCAAATTATAATTTGTAAATAGGGAAATTATGAGGTTGGCCTCCCTAATTTGTGTTTTACCCTAAGTTAAGTGGACAAATTATTTTTACGAGGTCATGTATAAATGCAGACCTTGTCACTTCATTTTAGACACAACGCACTTGAGAATTACATAAGTTTTGGATGAAATTTTCTCCCTACTTGGGCAATTCACACTTTCTCTCTCTTATGCTATTGTGGATACTAGTTTCTTGTCTCTTGTGGAAGAAGTGGTGTGCTATCTCTCTTGGACACTTGTTCTTGCTTTGTGGTGGAATATACTTGCTAAAAGAGAGTTTATCTTGCTATCTCTTGGAATTGGTAAGAAAACTTATGCATATTGTTAGTGTTTCTTATTGTTTCATGTTTATTCTTTTATAAAACCTTGGAGGAGTATAAAGGCATACACCCTCCACTAAGTCTATCACATTTGTCTTTGGATAAGCTACTTAACGATGTTGCTAGGAGGAGTAAAAAAGCCTACACCCTCGTAGATTTACCTTGCTAGTTTTGTTTTCCCTAGGGAGTAAAAAGGCTTACACCCCTAGGGAGGTAACACAACCAACTCTTACAATAAGAGACACCATAACCTAAATGATAAAGGCACTAGTCTATTCTGCATTGGAGAAATAAAATCATTTGCATTGGAATACGTGAAAAATAGAGATTTTGCAATTGTTCAAGTTGAAATCAATTTTGCATGCTTAAGTATTCTTTGTGCCCTAAGGGCATCTAGATTAGCCTTGCAATTATTCTTTCTATTGCAAATTAATGATACATCCATTAGGGCTGCAGAATACTCTTTCTTTCATCCATTTCTTACTTATCTACCGCTAAAATTTACTTATGAACCTAGATTATTGTTCTATTGTTCTTTGGTTATCTTTTAGATGGTTTACTTATCAATTTGTATGGTTAGATCTTGCTGCTGTAGCAATTGTTTGCTACAGCCACTTGGCTGTTATAATACATTTCTGATAACACTTAAAAAACAGCCCTAAAATCACCAAAGTCTTGCTTCATTAATTGGAAATTTAACTAGTCTTTGCTAGCTTTATTTTCCTCATCTCTTACTTGATTTTGGTGGTTAGATTTGCAGCTGATATAATTTGTTTACCTCAGAAAATATAGTTCCATACTGCTGCAATTTAGGATAGCAAGCTTATCTTGTTGATCCCCTTTGATATAAGGCTTGGTTTATGCTCATTTTTCTTGTTCCGGGTAGAGTTAACATTGTTTTGAAGGTACACAACTATTGGAAACCATTTACCCTTCCACAAGACTCCTCTTCAAATCTTAATTCACATCCAAGATTGACCTATAGGGGTTTCACTCGTCATTCTATCACTTTAAGTTTCAATCCCCCTAAGGTCATTGGGATTCCCCCCTTGTACTGACTTGTCATCACTAAAGCGAGGGGAATGTCTATTTAACGTAACAATGGTTAGATACTCCCGTAGTTGTCACACTTCCATGGATTGGGTTGYGCTTTGCCCAATCTACAGATTGTGCGATAACAGACACAATTTTTAGATGCATAATTGTAGACACATATTTTTAGATGCATAATATTGATCATGCATAATATGACTATTAATGGGATACCCTTTTGATATTTTATTTTTCAATAGTTCATGCAATGGGATACACTATTTTRATATTACAGATAATGTGATCCACTATTTTGATAATTTTGAATTCTATAAATATATATTGATCTAATACTATCTCTTATAAATAATGGTTTATGTATTTAAAAAAATTAATATATTWWATATTATATATTATAAATAATATTTTATGTATTTAAAAAAAWTAATATATGTATACTATATCTTATCAATAATGTTTTATGTATTTTAAAAAWATATATATATTACAATGCTATATAAAAGTGTTGTTTTCCATTCCTTTTGTTTYCCATTCCTTATTATAGTTTATGTGTCATTGTAGTTCTAGTTCTAATTATAGTGTTGTTTTTTCTCCTTGGTTTTATATGGAATCAGAAATAATATTTGTTACATCTACTAAATAAATATACCTTAGTTATGAAGTGTATTTTTTATGTTTTAGAGAGTCTATAATAATGTGTACCCCACCCAAGGATCCTCTGCAATCCATACTCTGTTTCATTTTCCTTCTTTCCAAGTTATCCATTTTCCAACCAATGAAAAGGATTTCACAAATACCTTCTAGATTAATGAGGCTTTACTAAATGACTCCATTTCCCTTTTTATTCATTCTTTCACAAACCTTGAAGCTAGATATTTATTTAACATCACTTTTCCACATAATGTCTTATTATGTATCATCCTCCATAAGCTTTTAGCTACCAAATCTTGTCCAAATGGTGTAAGTATTTTAGGCCCTACCCACCTACCTCTTTTGGCCTTGCTATATTCCTCCATCTAATTAATCAAATCCCCTCTTTTTCTCGTTTCCCTGTCCATAAAAAACTAAATCACCTTCTTCTTATATTTTCTAGAACTCCTTCAGGAATGTGTGCTAAGGAAAATTATCAAATATAAATTCATTTTGAGACAAATTTAACCAAATTCAACCTACCTCCATGAGATATCCATCTCTAGCACCAGTTAATCTCCCTACCTTGAATTTTATCATAGCACCAATATCGATCTTTGAACTTGTAGTCATTTGGTTTTAGATGAAACCCAAGATATTTAATCACATTCTCAAAGGGAGAAGCATAATAAGGAATAATTTGAGAGAATTTCCTTTCCACATTTTCCTCCAACCCATAAAGAGAATAGAGGACTTGAGACCATTCACTTTCATCATTGTTGCTTTACAGTACAAATCTATGATATCTTTAAATTTCTTCACTTTACTTATTGTTCCCATTTCAAATAACATTACATCATAAACAAATAGAAGGTGAGTTGGATGGATAGTATTCCTTATCTTGGTACTCTTATAGTCCTGTCATTTTTTTATATGAAGATAAACCTACTTAAACCATCAGACACTAGCAAGAATTAAAAGGTTGACATTAGGCATCCTTGCCCATGTCCCTTTGTTGCATAGAAAAACCTAGATGGGGAACCACTAATTAGTATTATAAATAAATTTGAGAAGATGCAACACATTATTCAATTTACAACTTGAATACTCATACCAATTTGAATCAACA
The DNA here is from genome assembly GCA_010110895.2 of Picea sitchensis. Taxonomy (NCBI): domain Eukaryota; kingdom Viridiplantae; phylum Streptophyta; class Pinopsida; order Pinales; family Pinaceae; genus Picea; species Picea sitchensis. Next base: position 66,021 of record SNQJ01S0038473.1, read on the forward strand.
ATAGCCTTAAATATAACCTATAGACCTTGTCATATGCTTTCACCAGGTCAATTTTCATTACCAAAGATGGAATTTTTTTACCTTTATTATATGCATACCTTCTTGTGTTTTCCTACTAAATCATGGATTTATTTATTAAAAATAAAACCAAACTACTCTTCTAAGATAAACCTTGATAATATACTCTTAACGTTATTGGCTAGTATCTTATTAGTCCCTGCCTTTAGGCAATGAACTATTAGTAAACGGTTTTTCATTTTTCATTAGTCTTGCACAGAAACCAATAAAATTAAGCCAAAGTTTTAATTTCTTGTTTCATTTATCACTTTTTTCCAACTTATCAAATAGGTACAACAATTTTTTGGACCAATAGAAAAATTTGAGGTGTTATTTGGCCTTATATCGAGGCCGTCCATTTTTAAAATTTGGAAAGTTAGGAAAGTGTATATACATTTTTGGCAAGATGGATTAATGCTAACTTGAAGTTAGCATTAGTTGCAGACATTAAATGTTTTGGGATAGCCGAGAGCATAGCCCATAGTTCATAATTCATAATAGAAATATTATCCTTCAACATGGCAGTGGCTTCCTTAGGTTTTTGCATGTCCTAAGGAACTCTTGCCACAGCCTTACACCGCTATGTTGTTCCTGCCACGACTCACCTTTGCCATATGTGTCTGTGTCCTTTGTTGTTATTTCTTCCATTTCTATCATTTCTACTTCTCAGCAAATGAGGTGTTCTTGGGCGCACAGTTGCAGGGTTCATAGATCACATCGAAGCGATCTTATTTAGGGACTCGTAACCTAACTGAAAAATCCTCATCACCATAGCATATTATCGTGGTTCTCCAGGGTTCATTGACTCCACTTCCTTGGTTTATTTTGAACTTTCTCTTTTTTTATTTCTTTATTTCCCATGCATGCCTAGGAAACCTTAAACCTGCACAGAAAAACACTCAAACCTATTCATTTACATTCTACTTTTTCTACAATTTTGTTTCTTTAATTAGAAATAAATGAATGAAATGTTGCTACTTGTGAATTTATTGCGCTCATATTCCAGAAGAATCCCATATTCTTGTATGTCTTTATGAATCCTTTCATTTCGATTTGCGTTGATTCCCTCCATAAGATTAACTATTAAATCAACCCCACCCCATGCCCAGTACATCGAGCTCTGTTAGTTTACCTTTGGCATTGATAAAATTTATTTTGGCTTCCAACTCTACACTATAAAATTAATTTTTTGTTCATAGACTACATTTTACAACTCATTTTTTGAAGTAAGTATGTCCCTACCTATGAACAGAGAAAGATTGGATCTCCTTTACCTCAAATTGAGTAAACTGGTGAGACCTTTGCAATTACAAACACCAAAGGAGATCTCTGCTAGTATCAATGTCCAAATTCTTGTCTTC